>CAUYQG010276834.1:0-10152 GCA_963574415.1 Tarsius wallacei | reverse complement strand
CTTAATGGGTGTGTAACATTCCATTGTGTATATGTACCACGTTTTGTTTATCCAGATCAGTTTAGATGCGTAACACAGTAGGTTCCATGTTTTTTCTATTGTGAATAGTGCTGTAATAAACATGTGTGAAGGTATCTTTTTTGTAGAGTGATTTAAGTTCCTATTGGTATATTCCTAGAAGGGGGCTTGCTGGATCATACGGAAAGTCTGTTTCTAGTTCTTTTGGGTATTGGTAAACTGTTTTCCATAGAGATTGAACTAGTTTGCATTCCCACCAACAGTGTAGAAGCATTCCCTGTTCACTGTATCCTCGCCAACATCTGTTACTTTTTGTTTTATTAATGATGGTCATTCTTCCTGGAGTTAGGTGGTATCGCAATGTGGCTGTGATTTGCATTTCTCTGAAGACTAGTGAGGTTGAGCATTTTTTTTCATGTGTCTGTTGACTGCTCGTATGTATTCTTTTGAGAAGTATCTATTCAAGTCTTTTGCCCACTTTTTAGTAGGGCTGTTTGCTTTTTTTACCTTTTGGCACATTTGAGTTCCTTGTAGATACTGGATGCTAGGCCTTTGTATCCAGTTATGCAGTTGGCAAATATTTTTTTTCCCGTTCTGTATGCTGTCTCCCTGCTCTTTTGATACTTTCTTTTGCTTTGTAAAAGCTTTTCAGTTTGGTCAGGTCCCACTTGTCTATGTTATCTCTTATGGCATGAGATTTTTGGGGTTTTGATCAGGAATTGGTGGTCTATTCTGATTTCCGTGAGGATATCTCCTTCATTTGAGATTCTTAAAGTTTGGGGTTTTACGTTTAGGTCTTTGATACATTTGGAGTTGATTTTTGTGTATGGTGATAGGTAGCAGTCCCGTTTCATTCTTCTGCAAGTGGTCAGCCAGTTTTCCCAGCACCAATTACTGTATAGGTTCTTCTCTCCCCAGTGGTTGGTGTTGGAGGCTTTGTCAAAGATGAGTTAGTTGAGAAATTGAGGTTTTGATTCTGGAATTTCTATCCCATTCCATTGGTCTATATGCCTGTTCTTGTACCAATACCAGGTTGTTTTGATTATTATAGCCTTATACTAAAGTTTAAAGTCTGGAAGTGTGAGACTCCCTGCTTGTTTCCTTTGCTAAGGATTGTTTTAGCTATTCGTGGTCATTTATATTCCCAAATAAATTTCTGTATTGTTTTTTCCAGTTCTGAGAAGAATGTTGTTGTTAATTTAATGGGCGTAGCACTGATATGTAGATTGCCTTTGGTAGGATAGACGTCTTAACAATGTTGACTTTTCCAATCTATGAGCATGGAACATTTTTTCTTTTGTTTGTGTCATCTTTGACTTCTTTGAGCAGTGCTTTTTAGTTTTTGTTGTAAAGATCTTTCACTTCTCTGGTTAAAAAATACTGAAATATTTCATTTTTTTTTGTGTGTGTGTGTGTGTGTGTGTGTGTGTGTGTGTCTATTATGAATGGATTGTGTTTTTTATTTGGTTATCTGCCGGTTTATTGTTGGTGTATAAGAATGCAGCTGTCTTTTGCATGTTTATTTTGTACTCTGAGACTTTGCCAAAGTTCTTATCTGTACAAGAAGGTTTTTACAGATTCTCTTGGATTTTCCAGGTATAGGATTACATAGTCAGCAAGAGTGATAACTTGACTTCTTCTTATCCTATTTGGATACTCATGATTTCCTTCTCTTGTCTGATTGCTCTAGCTAAGACTTCCAACACTATGTTGAACAGGAGAGGTGAGAGTGAGCAGCCTTATCTTCTTCTGGTTTTCAGGGAAATGCTTCTAATTTCTGTCTATTTAGCAATATGTTGGCTGTGGGTTTATCATAGGTGGCTCTTACTATTTTGAGGTATGTTCCCTGTATGCCTAGGTGTTTGAAGGTTTTTATCAAGAAGGAACGCTGTATTTTATCAGAGACTTTTTCTGCATCTAGCAATATAATCATGTGGTTCTTGTTTTTACATCTGTTGATGTATTTAATTACATTAATGGTTTGTGGATGTTGAACGAGCCCTGAATCTCAGGGAAAAAGCATACTTGGTCATGGTGGATGATTTGAGATGTGTTGTTGGATCGGATTTGCTAGAATGTTGTTGAAAATTTTTGCATGTATGTTCATCGGGGATATTGGCCTGTAATTTTCTTTCCTTGTTTGTTCTTTACACGGTTTGGGTATCAGTTTGATGGTGGCTTCATAAAATGATTTGGGGAGACATCCATCTTTCTCAATTGCCTGGAATACTTTCAAAAGAATTGATATCAGCTCTTTTTGTACGTTTTGTAGAATTCCACTGGAAATCTCTCTGGGCCAGGATTTTTTTTTTTGTAGGTAGTTTTCTTACAACAGAGTCAATTTTCTGGGTTGTTATTTGTTTATTTCAAATCTCAGTTTCTTCTTGTTTCAACCTGAATAGGTTGTGTGATGTTAGAAAGTCCTCCATTTCATTTAGGTTATCGAGTTTGTTTCCATACAGGTGAACATAGTTATGTTTGATAATTTTTTGTATTTTGTTGGGGTCAGTTGTGACTTAATCTTTTGCCTTTCTGGTTGTGTTTATTTGGGCTTTTCCCCTCTTGGTCATTCTGGCCAAGGGTTCATTACTCTTGTTTATCCTTTCAAAAAAACAGCTTTTTGTTTTATTGATTTTTTTTCTGAGATTTTTTTTTTCTTCTATGTCCAGTATTTGAGATTTTACTTTGGTGATCTGGATTTTTCTGCTGAAGTTGGGGTTTTAGTGTCTTGCATTTCCAGCTACCATAAGTGTTTTTTTAGGCTGTTAACTTGCTCTCTTTCTATTTTCTTGATGTGTGTTCATAAACTCCCCTCTTAGTTCTGTTGTCATGGCATTCCAGAGAATTTGGTGAGATGTTTTCTCATTTTCTTTTGTTTCCAGGAATCTTTCAATTTCTGTTTTTATTTCTGTGTTGACCCAGGAGTTGTTCAGCATCATGCTGT
This sequence comes from Tarsius wallacei, assembly GCA_963574415.1. Taxonomy (NCBI): domain Eukaryota; kingdom Metazoa; phylum Chordata; class Mammalia; order Primates; family Tarsiidae; genus Tarsius; species Tarsius wallacei. The sequence continues at coordinate 7,190 of CAUYQG010276834.1, read as the reverse complement.
TTAGTGTCCATGTCTTTGTGGGTTTGGGGGGAATTTTGTTGGTGGTGATATTTATTTTTATTCCACTGTTGTCTGAGAAGGAGCATTGTTGTATTTTGGTCTTACGATATGTGTTTATGCTTGATTTATGGTCAAGGATTTGATCAATCTCGGAGTATGTTACATTGGTGATGTGAAGAATGTATATTTTGTCATTTTTGGGTGGAATGTTTTGTAGTTATCTATTAAGTGTGTGTGTGTATCCACTGTTTATTTGATGGGCATGTAGGTTAATTTCACCTTTTTGCAATTGTGAATTGTGCTGCAATAAACATACATATGCAGATGTCATTTTGTATAATGACCTCTATTCCTTTGGGCAGACACCAAGTAGTGGGATTCCTGGATCAAATGGTAGATCTGGTTTTAGTTCTTTGAGAAATCTCCATACCAATTTCCATAGAGGGTGTATCAATTCACACTCCCTCCAACATTGTATAAGTGTTCCTTTTTCACTGTATCTACATCCAAATCTATTTTTTAAATGTTTTAAAATAATGGTCATTCTGATTCACCACACATTTTATTCTTAATTTCAGTGATTTTTGTCCTTCTTTTGTTTTATACATAGCATGTGATTTAATTTTATAGGTTTCAGTAATCTGACAAAATATTTATCTTTTCATTCACTTTTAAATATTCTAATTTTATTTTAAAGGCTGTGTCTAAAAGCTCTACTATCTATATCACTGTCAATTATTGTATTTTCAAATATTTTGTCTCTTAATTTTTACTTCTTTGTTCTTGTCTCTTGGTATGTTTGGTAATTATTTTTAATTAACATTATTTTTAGTGCAGTTTATTGCAGAAAAATTGAGCAGAAAGTATAGAAAGTTCCCACATATCTTTCACCTCAGCACACAGTTTCTCCTATTATTAATCTCTTGCATTAATGTGGTACATTTACTACAATTGAAGTATCAATATTGATAACTTTATTATTAACTGAAATCTATAGTTTACATGAAGATTTACTCTTTGTGTTGTACAATTCAACGGGTTTTGACAAATGCATGATGCCCTATCTACCATTAGAGTGTCATACAGAATAGTTTCATTTTCCTAAAAATTTCTTTCCCTGTGCTACACCTATTCATCCCTCCCTTTCTCCCATTTGAATCATTAGCAAGCACTAGTATTTTTATTGTCTATGGTTTTGCCTTTTCTACAGTGTTTTATCATTGGACTCACACATTAGGTAACCTTTCTGACTGGCTTCAATTACTTAACAATATGTATTTAAGGAAGATCCTGCCAAGTTTTGTTATGACTTGATAGCTCATTTCTTTTATTCCATGGCATGGAATGGAATAACTGTTTTAATCAAATTATAATTTGATCATGCTTTATAATTTTGATCAAATGCCTGACACAGAGTATAACAAATCTGAGAAATTTTGAATAATAATAATCCTTTTACAGAGATGGTTTACATTTCTTCTGGAAGGTAAATAGAGTATATTTCCATAATCCAACGAGTCTGAGATTATTTGATACTGGATTTCATACTTAGGAAAAGCTGGTCTTCTGCTTTGCTCCCACTTCTAGAATTCAGTTCTTAACAGAGCTTCCTGAAAGCCTGCAACATTTACTCAGATCCCTCTGCTTCATTAAACTAAACTCAAATTTATGTCTAACTTACCATCTAAGGTAGACAAACAGCCAATGATATACTCATAGCTGGAATCCTAGATGGCTTTATGGATAGGTTTATGAAGTTGAGATGATATAATTTATAGATTATATAAGCTGTACCATATTATAAATATGTCTTACAAACTCCTTCTATAGAGACAGAAGTGATTTTATGCTGTCACATGGCTAAATAAATCACCCAAACAAACACACAGACGATATACACCCTTATTATTTATGCAAAATATCAAAATAAAATATTAGTAAATTTAATAGAACATGAATACGTCATGACAAATCAAGTTTGTCTAAAGGATGAAAAGATGGTTTGACATGTAAAATCTATGAAATTGATTTGATACATAAATTGATCAAGAAAATTTTATGTGGGCTGTGCATGGTGGCTCAAGCCTGTAATCCCAGCACTTTGGGTGGCCAAGGCTAGCAGATTGCTTGAGCCCATGGGTCTGAGAACAGCCTGGACAACTTGGCAAGACCTCATCTGTACAATGAATCAAAAAAATTAGCCGGGTGTGGTAGCACATGCCTGTAGTTCCAGCTACTTGGAAGGCTGAGGTGAAAGAATTGCCTGAGCCCAGTGGGCCAATGCTGGGGTGGTGGTGAGAGTGCCATTGCACTCCAGCCTGGGTAACAGAATGAGACTCCAACTCAAAATAAAAAAAAAGAAAAGAAAATTTTATGTGATCAAAAAACTGTCCAAATTTTACCAGCAGCTAAGTGTAGACGGAAAATTTATTATTGATAAAAAATGCAATCAAAACTAAACAAACATTATAATAATGGTGGAATATTAAGATATTGTTACTTACATTAGAAAAACACAGATGTTCAAGATTTATATGAAGAAGAATAAAATAATAGCAATAAAAACCTTTATTGAATGAGTAAAACTTTAATAGTTGGAGTGATACACTATGAACTTCAATTGTAAAATTCAACCCTGTGTAAGTATCTTTTTTTCAAAATTATCAAAAAAAAGTAAATAAAGAATATTAAACTAGAAACACTTTAAAATGGGGGAAACATTCTTTATCAGATATTAAAACGTTTTTTTTTCTTGCTATTGCATTTACTCTTTTATATCAACTGACACATTTTAACACATACATTTTTGCCCAACTACCAGGGGAAAAATAGCTCGAACCAAATTGAAAAATTACCATAACTACTATTTCAATATTTGTGGGGAAAATAGAGACATCTGGTCTACCATTTATTCTTTTAGGTTGATGACACCTTCTGTGTCATTTCCCATCAAATAAACTTTAGAGCAAGAAAAATTAAACTTTTGACAAAAAGAAGGTGACTTAGAAATTCCAAATTATATCCATGCAGATATACCATGATTAGATCAAAAAAATGAGATCACATGAAACATTGTAGGTTTAAGAATATTAATATATACTGATGCACTACAGAGCTATTTTTAAATTCCATCAGGATGATGTTATTTATTTATTTTTATTTTATTTTTTTTATTTTTTATTGTGATATTGTGGGGTACAGTTAAGGGTTAGGTACACAAATATGCCTCGTTCAGGCACCCTTGTTGATAAGAGGTGTCCCCCCATCCCCAGACAGGTATTTACTACCATTAATCCCTTCCCCTATCCCCCCCCAAAGTTTCCCACCACTGTCAGTCATTTTCTTGTGGTAATACGTTGGATGATCAAAGTCTACTATATGAGTGAGAACATGTGATACTCAGTTTTTTTTTTTCTGTGACAGGTCACTCAGTATTATAGACTCTAGTTCCATCCAGGTTGCTGCGAAATTCATTTATTCAATCTTTTATTCATTGATTTATTCACTCACCAAATATTCATTGCATGACCACTTTCTATTAGCAACTGCATATACTCATAATTCAGCCCTAAGAAAGATCATAATGTTTGCTCTTACAAAGCATGTTTTCAATCTATTCTAGGTACACAGTCATTAATAAAAACGTATACAAATAGATCATAATATATGCTACATTGCTTAGGTAGTTGGAGTTATGAGAGCTTATTATAGTGGATTTTTTATCTCACTATATGGGCTTCCAACATAAATTATTTTATTTATTTATTTATTTATTTATTTATTTATTTATTGGGTCACAATCTCACTCTGTCATCCAGGATGGAGTGCAGTGGCAAGATCACAGTTCATTGCAGTCTCAACCACTTGGGTTTAGACTTCCTTCCCACCTCAGCCTCTCAAATGACTGGGACTAAAGGTGCATGCCACCATGCCCCACTAATTTTTTGATGTTTTGTAGAGACGATATCTTGTTATGTTGCCTAGGCTGGTCAAACTCCTGGGCTCAAGCAATCCTCTTGCCTTGGCCTGTCAAAATGCTAAGATTATAGGCCTAAGCCACCGTGCCTGACCCAAGAGGAATTATTGCTGCAGCTAAAATGTAAAGTTCATTTTAGATAGTGGTATTCCCAGCACATGAATGACAAATTAATCAATGAAGGAGAGCAGTGTCATTTCACATTGGTGGGTAGACTATACATGTTTTAGAACAACCTGGCTCTTCATTTGGATAAAGAACATTGGATTTCTACCTCACATAATTTATTTTATGAGCTAAATACTTCATAGATTAAAAATCTAAATACGAAAATAAAACTTTAAAACTACTAAAAAATACAGAAGATTGAATTTCCTTTTAATTTAGTATGGAAAATGAATACTAGGATAGAATAATAGTTTCAGAAAAAATAAAAGACAATTTTGAGAGAATGACTACTTGCATTTGAACAGGTCTTTTATAACAAAAGATGTCATAAATACAAATAAACTGCAAAATAGCAAAAGTATCTTTATGTCTTCCCAAAGGACATTTATTGAAACATGTTAGCATTGTTTGTAATAGTAATGTGGGAGGTGTGAATGAAATTTACCCCGGAAAATGCAATCGTGTACTATGTATTAGTTAACAAGAATAGACATAGAAGTTTGTCTTACATCTTAAGTAATGTTTTAAAATTAGTTGCAGGACTCCATGTATAGTTTCCACAGGTACATAGTAGGTAAAGTAAGTAGGTAGATAGGTAAAGATATACACACATATACATACATAGATGGAGAGAGTGAAAGAGAAAGAGAGGCAATATACTAATCATACATACACATAAATATATATGTAAGCGATGCAGAATTGCTTTGCTCCAAATATTATATGAATGAATCAAAGATATGTAAATGGATTTAGTAATGGAATTTATCTATTAAAGTGTGTGATAAATTATTATATGACACATAAAAGGTGAATGTAAACAGCCACATTTTAAAATATAGATAATTATATTTAATCACTATTTTGTCACTTTGGGTTTTGAAGAAACTACCTGTTTCCTTCTGCACTCTAACAAAAGTTGATTATCTTAATTTAGTGATTCGGAAGCTCATGGTCCTGGTTGTATTTCAGTTAATCTGTCTCATGGGCACTCACTCAGCTGTTGAAATAACTGTGGTATTTAAGTTGATAATAATGTGACCTTCAGCTTCAAGTATTTCCCATGAAGTGTTTCTATTTATTGAATTCATTTTCTCCTGAGTTGATGAAAGCCAAATCTATTTTAAAGCTCAGCCCCCAGATCTATCCTACTAATCAGTAATGTATGTGTGCAATGAATCAGATTGTTAAATAGTACTATTATATAATATAAAGTTGGTTGATGAGGTAGGCTAAATAATGGCCTTCAGAGATATCAACTTGTTATCTATGGATATTTGAAAAAGAAGTCTTTGCATATGTAATTAATTTAAAGATGTGAAGTTGAGGAGGTTATCCTGTCTTATCCAGGTGGAAACTTAATGTAGTCACAAATATTCTTTAAAGAAAGGCAGAGAAATATTTGTCACAGATAGGAAATGACATTGTGACTATGAAGGCAGAACTAAGAATGATGCAGCCACAAGTCCAGAAATGTTCGAGCAATGCCCTACATTCAACAGAAGTTGTAAAAGGCAAAGAAAGTTTTCTCCTCTACAGTCTCTGGAGGGAGTATGCCCCAGTTAACAATTTGATGTCTACCTAGAGATACTGATTTTATACTTCTGGCCTCCAGAACTGTGAGAGAATACATTTCTGTTGATTTAAGCCACCAAGTTTGTGGTAATTTATTATGGCAGCCATAGAAAATTAATACATTTGATGTTATAAATTCTCATGCTTCCACACAGTCCATCTTCTGTATCCATTCAGGACTTCTCTGTTCAGCAGGTACATTTATTTTAGAAAATTGATGAGACACTTTGGATAATAAAAAAATTGAGGCATGTTTAATACAGATTGTTTTGTTGGAAATGGTAATAAGTTTTAAGAACATATATTTCTAAGACAAACGTTTTTACTCAGCCTGTAGTTTGCTGTGGATTGGACTTACAGTTAAAGAGATTTTACCTCTCTATAGACTATGTGGGTTGCAAATAAACCCCTGCATAATTTTGTAGTTTTAGATTAAAATGATATATACAGTAATTTGTGATTCATATAACAGATGTCGCAGTGTGAATGCTATATAAGCTCTCTTAAATTGGACTTAGATTTAACTGATACTATGGAGTCTAAAGGTCTGTCCACCTCTTAGAACAGAATCAAATTAATTTGCTTTACTTCAATAGATGATGTTTTCTAACCATTGCTTGTCAATAGCCAACTTCAAGGAGTTTTTGGTGTGACTCAATTATAATAGGTTTGTTTTACGAGAGTTCCATGCTTTATCCATGATTGGAGTGGGTAGAATGTAAGTATGCTTTTTCTCTTTGTAGAAGCAAGATGGGTTGGTGAAATTGAAGCTGAAGTCCATTACTATGGATTGTCCTAACCTTGAATATGAAGGAGAAAAAATATGACAATATGCTAGTTGTTGGACTAAAGTAGCAGATGGAATCTTCTATTGTCTGGAAAGTATCACAGATAGAACAGAGAGGTCCTGAATGGATATAGAAGATGGACTGTTCACAGTGTAAATGGAATGACAAACTTCTGAATCATCTTGTTTGATAGTTTTTGTATATTTTGTGCATGTTCTTATTTCCCTGGTGAGAATCATCAGTAGCAAGACAGGTAAGAATACTGGAAACAAGAAAGCAAATAAAGAAGCAATATATATAACAAAATACATATAACCGTGGGCACTCTATGCATATTAAGGTAATCAACACTACTAAAGCGTGTCTTTGTTAGTTTTGTGGTCTGTATATAAAAAATAATTTTTCCAATTTCTCTATCTTCACAGTCTGCTGCATATATACACCACTCTATCATTCATGATTATTGTTTTTATCATTGACACAATATATATTTTTTTCAGTATAGGTCCACTTTTGACACAAGCAAGTGGAAAAACATTCTATGCTCATGGATTGAAAGAATCAACATTGTTAAGATGTACATTTTACCTAAGGCAATCTACAGATTTAATGCAATACCCATCAAATTACCAGCAACATTCTTCTCAGACCCAGAAACAACAATACAGGAATTCATATGGAAA
>CAUYQG010276833.1:0-29615 GCA_963574415.1 Tarsius wallacei | reverse complement strand
TAAAATGAGGAGATACTTTATGACGACACCAAGGAGGAATACCCCAGAGACACTGGGAAAGCACAATGTGGAGCTGGTGAGGAGTTTTACCATAGGAATGCTGGGAGGCATGTCATGAGGAGGCTGAAAAGGCATACTGTTGGGAAGATAAGAAAGAATGCCATAGGATCACTGAAGATGTGTGTCACTGGGATGCTGAGGAGGTGAAATGTGGGAAGGCCAATTATGCATGACAGAGGAGGCTGAGGAAGTGCAGCATGGGGGTACTGAGAAGATGTGCCATAGGGAAGCCAAAAAGGCAAGTCGGGGGTCACTGAAAAGATGTGCTGCTGGGAGGCTGAAGATGCACATCACAGGAATATCCAAGAGGCATGCCATGAGAAATTTGAGGAGATAAACTGCAGGGAGGCTGAGGAAGCACACTGCAGAGAGGCAAATGATTCACTCTGTATGGAGTATGAGGAGGCATCCTGCTGGGAGGTTGAGGAAGTGTGCTGCTGTGAGGCTGAGTAGGTAATCTGCAGGGACACTGAGGAGGAGCACCAAGGGGAAGTTGAGGAGGCACACCATGGATACACCAAGAGGGCACTTCACAAGTCCATCTAGAAGATGCACCATGAAGACATCAAGGAAGTGCACCATGCTGCTGAAACACTGATGAAGAACTCCATGGGTAGGTTGAAGAGAAACTTTGCAGTGATGCCAAGGAGACATGCCCTGGGCACACCGGTGTCAAGCACTTTGGAACTGCCAAAGAGGTGCACAGTAGAAATGCCAAGAGGCATGACACAGGGAGGCAAAAGTGACAGGCCATTGGAATGCTGATGAAGTGAGCCTCATCAGGCAAGTCAGGGGGGTCACTGAAAAGATGTGCTGCTGGGAGCCTGAAGAGGCACATCACAGGAATGTTCAAGAGGCATGCCATTAGAAATCTGAGGAGACAAACTGCAGGGAGGCTGAGGAGGCACACTGCAGAGAGGCAAATGATTCACTCTGTATGGAGTATGAGGAGGCATCCTGCTGGGGAGGTGCATCACTGGGATGTTGAGGAGACAAGTAACCAGGAGTCTGCGTAGGCATACCAAGGTGATTCCAAGGAGGCAAGCTGCAGAGAAGCTGAGGTGATATGGCAGAGGTAGTCCAGGAGACATACACTGAGGTGACCAAGAATGCTCACAGAGAGGTCGCATAAATGTAGTGCTACTGGGAAGCTTAGGAGGCATGCTGTGGGGTTACTGAGGCACACAATGGGTAGTATGAGGAAGTGTGCCACTGGGAGAAATGTCAAGAGGGGACAGGAGATGCTCTGTGGTGACATGAAGGAGACACACTTCAGGGATGCTCATGAGGCATTCCACAGGAACAACAAGGAAGCACATCATGAGTTTGCTGAACAGGTGTACCAAGGTTACATGCTATGTCCAGGCCAAGGGGTCATAGCCTTGGAAGGGCAAGGATACACAATGCAGAAAGCCTATGGAGGTGTGCTGCAGGAATATAGAGGAGGTATGATGCAGTAATGCTAAAGAGATGTATTGTGGGGTGACTGAGGAGGTGCACTGCAAGGACACAAAAAAGGTGCACCCCAGGTATGCCAATGAAGCATGACATGAAATCTGAGGAGGTGCAAAGCAGGGATGTCAAGGAAGTTCACATTGAGACTGCCAAGATATGCCACAGGGATACTGAGAATCTACAATACAGGAATGCTGAGGACATGTGACACAGGGAGATGAAGGAGGTGTAGCACAGTGAGACTGATGTGGTTTATCATGGGGAAGCCAAGAAGGTGTGACATGCTGTGGGGATGAAGAGGGTGTGCCACAGAGAGCCTAAAGAGTCATGCCACAGGGAGGACATGGATGAATGATGTGGGAAAGCATACCATGTTTATGTTGAGGAGGTCAAGTGAAGGGAGGCTAATGGGGCACACAACAAGGATGTAGAGGAGGCAAAATACAGGGAGACTATGTAGGCACACCATGGAGAGGCCAAGGAGGCATAATGTAAGGAGTCCAAAGAGGCACACCATGGGTAAACCAAGGAGGTGCACTGTAGACATGACACAAGGATGCTGAAAAGGCATGCCATGGGTGCTGAAGGGATGCCAAGGAGGCATGTAATGTGGACGTCAAAGAAGGGTGCTGAAAATCATCGAGGTGGTGGATGGAGAATACACAAAGATGGTAGACTGAAGAGGCATGTTGTGCCATGTGGACACCAATGAAGTGCTCTGTAGTGATACTGGGAAAGCACTTTGTCAGAAGGCCAAGGAAGCATGTCACGGCGTCAAAAATGAGGTGTGCTGTATAACCACCAAGTATATGCACTACAGGAAAGCGTAAGAGGCATGGCATGGAGAGGCCAAAGAGTTGCACCACTGGGACACCAAAGAGGTGTGCCATGAGGCCACTAATGAGGCAAGTCCAGGGGATGTTGAGGAAATACACCATGGAGAAGCTGAGGCAGCATGCCAAAGAGAGGCAGAGGAGACACACAATGGGGAGGCCAAAAAGGTGTGTCATGGGGTAGCCAAAAAGTGCCACTGGGAGCTTGAGGAGGCATGCCACAGGGATGCTGAGGATTTGCACTGCTGGGAATCCAAGGAGGTGCACCCCAGGCAGCTTAAGGAGGTGTTTTGTTGGTGTATGAGAAGGAGTGCCACCACGAGTTCAAGGAGGTGTTCCAGAGTGAGGCTGATGAGGCATGCTGCAGTATTGACAATGAGGCAAGTCACAGGGAGGGCAAGTATACATACCATGGAATTGCCGGGAAGGTGCACCTTGGGCAGCCCAAGGAGCCATGCCACAGGCTGACCAAGGAAGTGCACTATGGGGATGCTGAATAGGTGCATTGTGGGAACACTTTAGAGGTATACTACAAGTTCAATGAAGAGGCATACCACAAGGATGACAAGTAGGCATGCAGCAGGGATGATAAGGAGGTATGCTGCCAGGATGTTGTGAAGGTGCAGCATGAAGATGCAGAGGAAGCATGCCATGTTTCAGAAACACCAATGAGGTACTTTGTGGGTATGACAAGGAGGCACTTTGTAGGAAAGCCAAGAAAGTGTGTAAGAGGGATGCTGAGGAATCATGCTGTGGAGCTGCTAAGGAGGTGCACTGTGGGAAAAATGAGAAGGCATAACCCTGGGAGGTTGAGAATGTGCACCATGAAAAAGCTTAGGATGCACACCTCTTAGACTCTGAGGAATCATGCCATGAGGGCACTGAAGATGCACGCTGCTGAGATGTCAAGGAAAGGGAACATGGGGAGACCAAGAAGGTGCACTGCGGGGAATTAAGGAGGCATGGCATGGGGAGACCAAGGAGTCATGACTTGGGGAAACACAGAAAAGTTGATAAGACATGCAGTGTGCTCACTAAAATGTCTACTGATAGAACAAGGAGAAATGCCATGGGGATCCTGAGGCAGCATGTTTCAGAAGTACTAAGGAGGTGAGCTGCAGTGAGGATGAGGAGATGAACTGCAATAAACCTGAGGAGATGTGTCACCTGAAGTTTGTAGAGGAGTGCTGTGGACAGGCCGAGAAGGCTTAACATGGATTGCCAAGGAGGTGCACTGCTGATATGCTGAGGAGGCACAACATGAGTACAATGATGAAACACACCAAGAGACACAAAGGAAGCATGCCTCAGCAAGGATGACAATATGTGGCATGGAGAGGCTGAGGAGGCAATGCGAGGAGAATAAGCAGGCACACTGCAGGCTGACTGTGAAGGCATAATACAGGCAGGCTGGGGATGAACACCAGTGGAATGCTGAGGGGTTGCATTGTGAGGATGCCAAGGAGGCATGCCACAGGGATGCCCAAAAGGCATGCCACATAGTGGTTGAGGAGGCAAAATGCAGGGAGGCATGCCATGGAGAGGATTAGGTGGCTCACCGTAAGAATGCCAGTAAGGTGCTCCATGGGGCCTAGGAGGAGCTGTGTATAACCCTGTGACTGCCCTGCTCTGTGATAGTGTACCAGTAATCATGCCACTCAAATAATTTCTGTCCCAGTGACTAGTCCAACTTTGTTTTGCAAACCTAGTGAGTGGAACTCTCTGTTATTGATGTAACAGTGACAAGCTCTCCTCTGTGGGGGTAATTAGTGCTTAGCCCTCCTTTGTGAGGGGTACATTTGTGACAAGCACACCTCTGTAATGGATGACCTAGTGACTAACTTTGCTCTGTGGTGGGTATTCAGGGACTGTTCCTCCTCTGTAATACTTGTCCCAGTGAGTGGGCCTCCTCCATAATGCATGCACCTTGACTGGCCCTCTTCTATAATGGTTGTCCCAGTGACTGGTCCTCCTCTATGATGGCCGTCGTTGTGACTGGTCCTCCTTGGTGATGGACCCTGCTTTGTGAATGATGCCCCAGTGAAAGAATTTCCTCCATTATAAATGTCCCAGTGACGAGGTCTTCTTTGTGATTGGTGCCTAGTGTCTAGTCCTTCACCAATATGTTTCCCCTCATGACTATACCTGATCTGTGAATGGTGCCCTCCTCTGGACTACTTCTGGGAATGATGTCTCAATGACTGGCTTTCATTTTGATGGGTCCACCAGTGACTACCCTCTACTGTGATGGATAACCTAGTAAATATCATCCTCAAAATGGGTGCCACAGTGACAAGTCCTTCGCTGTGATGGGTGCATCAGTTTCTGTACATCTTCCATAATTGGATGACTAAGGAGGAGCACCATGGTAGAGCTAAGAGGTCATTCTGCAGGGCTGCTGATGAAGCTTGTTTTGGGGAGGCCAAGGATTTGCAACAGAGAGTCGCTGAGGAGGCACACCACAGGGAGGCTGAATATGTATGCCATGGGGAAGACAAGAAAGAAAACTAAGGTGTACCCATCAGAGTCACTGCCTTCTGTGATGAGTATCCAAGTGATTGGGCCTTCTTCATGTTTGGTGCTTCATTGATTGATCTTTCTTCTTGATTGGTTCAACAGAGACTGGTCCTCCTTCAAACTGGGTGCCACAGCAAATAGCCCTCCTCTGTAATGGGTGTTCCAGTGACTAGCTCCTGTCTGATGGGTTTCACAGTGACTGGCTATCTTCTTTGGTAGATGCATCATAACCCTTTATAATGGGTTCCACAGTAACAAGCCCTTCTTTGTGATGGATGTCCTACTGACTAACCCTGTTTAGTGCTTTGTGCCCCATGACTGGTCCTCCTCTGTGATGGTTGTTCTGGTGTTTAGTCATCCTACATAATGGGTGCCCCAGTGACTGTCCTTCCCATCTTGTGGTTGCCACAGTGACAAGTCTTCCACTGTGTGGATGATTCAGGGATAAACTCTTCTCTGTAGGAGGTTTACCTGGGATCGACCCACCTCTGTGATTGGATTTCCAGTGACATATCTTTCTCGATTACATGTGCCCTAGTGATGGTTCTACGTTTGTGATGGTTGCCCTGGTGCTTGACCTTCCTCTGTGATGGGTGCCCCAGCTTTTCTGTAATAGCTGTCTCAATGACTGGTCTTTCTTTGTGAAAAGTGCCTCAGTGAATGATCCTCTTTGAGATCAGTGACCCAGTGACTAGATTTCCTCTGTGATCACAGCCCCAGTTATTGAGTCTGCTACATAATGAATGACACTGTGACTAGCGTCCTCTATTATGGGTGCACCTGTGACTGTGCCTGCGTGGTGCTCTGGGGCCCTTTGACCTATTCCAAAATGGGTGCCCTAGTGGCTAACATTCTTTTGTGATTGGTGTCCCAGTAACTGGACCTCTTCTATATTGGGTATCACAGCCACAGCGATAAGTCCTCCTTTGTGATGGATGCTCCGGGGAATGATGATCCCCAATTATGGATTCCCTAGTGACTGACCCTCCTCTGTGATGGTTGTCCTAGTGACTGACACTCCTCATTAATGAGTGCCCATGTGACTGGTCCTCTGTATTTATCATTGACACAGAGACAAGTTCTCCTTTTGGTGGGTGTCTCAATGACTAGCCCTCCTCTGTAAAGGGTGCCCCGGTGACTCACTCACCTCTGTGACGGGTGCCCAAGGAAATGACCCTCGTCTCATAAGTTCTCAAGTGACTGTCCCTCCTCTGTGATGGGTGCCCCAGTGAATGACTCTCCTCTGTGATGGGAGTCCCACTGAATGGCCTACTTCTGTAATAGGTGTCCCAGTAATTGATTCTCACCTTAGTTGTGTACAACTGTGACTGCTCCTCCTCTGTGACTGAGGATCAATTGAATGACTCTCCTCTGTGATGGGTGCATGTCCTTCCTCTGTGTCTGTTGGCTCATTGACTGGCTCTCCTCTGTGAAGATTTTACCAGGGACTGAGTTTCCTCTGTAATTGGTGGCTTAGTGACTGACCCTTATCTGTGACTGGTACCCCAGTGACTGAAATTCTCTGGATGTTTTCACCAATGACTGACTCTCCACTGTTATGGTGACCCAGTTACTGGCCTCCTCTGTGATCAGTACCACAATGATAAGCCTACTTCTGTGATGTGTGCCCCAGTGACTTGCACTCCTCTATAATTGGTAACACAATCACTGTCCCTTTATAATGGAAGTCTCAGTGACGGGATTTCCTCCATAATTAGTGGGTGAGACTTTGACTAGATAACCTCTGAGATAGATGTGCCAGTGACTGGTCCTCCTCTTAAAATGTGTCCCACAGTGATGTGCCCTCTTTCTGCCATGTGTGCTAGCGAATTTTCTTCCTCTGTGATCCATATCCCCGTGACTGGGTCTTCTTTATATTTATACCCCAGTATCTGGTCCTATTCCTTTTTGGATGCCCCAGTGATTGTGGCTCCTCTGTGACTGGGGTACAATTACAGACCCTCCACCATAATGGTTGCCACAATGACTAGCCCTCCTCTGTGATGGGTTTCCTACTTACTGAGCATCCTCTGTAATGGGTGCCACAATGATCTTACTTTTTGATGGGTGCTACAGTTGCTTGGTCTCCTGCATTATGTGTGCCTTAGTGACTGGGCCTCCCTTGTGATTGTTGCCCTAGTGACTACTTTCATATATGATGGGTGACCCAGTGAATAACTCTTCTCTGTGAAAGGTGTCACAGTGACTGTGCCTCCTCCACAATGGCTGCTGCAGTGACTAGGCTTACTCTGTGATTAGTGCCCCAATGACTGGTCATTCTTTTTGTTAGATGCCCCAGTACCTGGGGCTCCTCCATAATGGTGCCCCATTGAATGACCCTCATCTCTGATGGGGTGGTCCAGTGCCTAGAACTCCTTCATAATAAGTGCCAAATTGACTGAGCCTCCTCTGTGATTGGTTCCCCAGTGACTGGCCCTTCTACAAATTGGGACCCCAGGCTACTAGCTCTCCTCTGTGTTGGGTGTTGCAGTAATGGAGCCTTCTCCATAATTGGTGTCCCACTGACTAATCCTCCTGTGTGTGATGGCTGCCACAGTGGCTGGCTTTTTACTGTTATGGGTATCCCAGTGTCCGGCTCTCCTCTGTGATTGATACTCCAGCGTTCATTGACTGGGTCTGCTATGTAACGGGCGCTCAAGTGATTGGCCCTTCTTGGTGATGGATGCCACAATGAGTAGCCTACATCAGATAAAAATCACCCAGTGCCATACCCTCCTCTGTGATTGATGCCATAGTGAATACTTTTCCTCTGAGATCGCTACAACTGTAATGAATCTCCTACATAATAAGTGTGAAAATGACTAACCCTTCTTTTAGTTGGTGTCCCACTTACTAAGCCTCCTCTGTGTTGGCTCTAGTGACTGGCCCTACTTTGTGGTGAGTGTCACAGTTAATGGTCCTGTTCCATAATGTATGCTGGGGTGATTGTGCCTTCTTTGTGATTGGTGCCCTATTGATTTGCATCCATATACGAAGGGAACTTTAGTGACTAGTTCTCCTCTGTGACAGATGTCTCAGTAACTGGGCCTCCTTCATTTGTGATGCCACAATGACTGGGTCTCCTTTCTGGTGCCACAATGACTGGCCATCCTCTGTGATGGGTGCCCCAGTGAATAGCCCTCTTCTGTGATGGGTGTTCCAGTAAATGTGTCACCTTCTAAATTATTTTCCCAGTGACTAGTTCTCCTCAGTGATAGATGCCCCAGTTTCTGGAACTCATCCATAATTACTGCCACAGTGACTGTCCTCCTCTGTGAAGGGTGTCCCAGTGATTGGCCCTCAACTTAATAGGTGCTTTATTGAATGGACCTCCAGAGTGTTTGGTGCCCCAGTGATCGGTACTCCTCTAAATCAGGTGCCACAGTGAATACCACTACAGTGAATACCACTACTACTACAAAGTATCCCTTTGACTATTTCTTCTATAAGAGTGTCACAATATATAGGCCTCCTCTTTGAGGGATAGTCTCATGACAGGCATACATGTGTACTGTGTGCCCCAGTGACTTGCCTCCTTTATTATTGGTGCTCAGGTGACTGCCTGTCTTCTGTTGGATGCTCTATGACTGACTCTCCTCTAGAATGCTTGCCTCAGTTACTGACTCTGTTCTGCTATGGTTGTGCTTCTCTCTGAAGCTGCCTCAGTGACTGTATTTCCTCTGTGTTTACTGCTTCATTGACTTATCTCCATCTTTGGTCAGTGCTCCAGTTACTGCCTCTTCTCTCCAATTTGTGCCCCAGTGAGTGAGCTTCACTGTGATGGGGTCACCCAATGACTTTCCTCCTCTGTGATGTGTGTCCCGGTGACTGGATCTCCACAATGATTGGTGATCTGTTGAATGAATTCCTCTGTGATGTGTTCCGGTGACTTGCCCTTATCTATGATGAGTGCCTCACACCCTGGACCTTCTCTATGATGAGTGCCTCAGTAACTGAAACTCTTATGTGATGTGTGCCCAGATGTCTAGCCCTCTTCTGAGATTTGGTGCCTCAGTGGCTGCACCCTGCCCCAGTAGGTGCTCTAGTGACTAGCTTTCCTCTGTCATGGGTATCTCTGTGACTGGCCCTGTTCTGACATATGTGCCTCAGTGACAGTGCCTCCTCTGTGATGGGTCCCCCGTGATCATCCCTCCTCTGTGATGGGTGTACCAGTGACTGACCCTCCAATAACATGTTTGCTCCAATGACTAGCCCTTCTCTGTGGAGGTTTACACAATGACTGACCCTCATGAAAAATGGGTGCCTCAGTGACTGGCACGCCTCTTTTGTGGATGACCCAGTGTCTAAGTCTCCCCTATAATAAGTATCCCAGTGACTGTTCCATCTCTTAAATGGCTGTCCTAGTGATAGCCCTAACCCATTATGGATGTGCAAGTGACTGGTCCTCCTCTGTGATGGGTGCATAAGTGACAGGCACTTTGTGATTAGTGTCCCAGTAACTAAGCCTCCACTTTAAAGGCTTCCCTGGTGACTGGCCCTCCTCCTTTATGCATGACTCTTTCACGGAGTCTCCTCTGAGATTGGTGCCTCATTGACTGACCCTCCGTCATAATATTTACCACAGTGATGCTCCAACTGTGAAAATTATCCCAGTGACTGGCCCTCTACCATGATTGCTCCAGTGACTAGCCTTCCAATGTGAAAGTTGTCCCAAAGACTGACCCTTCTCCAAAATGGGTGTCCCAGTAACTGGCCTTCCTCTGTTATGGTTGCTGCGGTGACTGACTTTGATTTGTGATTGGTGTCTCAGTGACTGCCCCTCTATTTTCTAGCATACCTTAGTGATTGGTCCTAATGAGTGTCGGGCGCACAATAACTAGCCCTCATCATTGATGGTTGTCCCAATGGCAAGAACACCTCCATGATTGGTGCCCCAATAACAATTTCACCACTGTGATGGGTGGCAAATGACTTGCCATCCTCCATTATGGGTACCCCATTGACTCTCTTCTGTGATGAATGAAGCAGTGACTGACCTTTCTCTCATCTGTGCCCCAGTAACTAGATCTATTCCACCTACCCAGTGACTGAAGCTTTTTCATAGTGATTGCCCAAGTGAATAGCCCTGCTCTGTGATGGATGCCCCAGTATAGGAAATCCTCAATTGTGGCTGCTCATTTTCTGGTTTCCTCTGTGATGAGTTTCTCAGTGACTGGACTTCCTCCATAACAGGTACTCTGTTGACTGAGTTTTCTCTGTTGTTGGTACAGCAGTGACTGTCCCTCCTCCAAATTGGGTGCCCAAGTTACTAGCCCTCCTCTTTGATGTATATTCCAGTGAGCAGGTCTGCCCAATAATAATTATCCCAGAGACTTGGCTTCCTCATGCTGATGCCCCTGTGACACGCCATCCTTTGTAATGGGTGCCCAGGGCCATGTCCCCCTCTGTAAAAAATGCCCCAGCACCCATAATGGAGAAGGGCCATTGACGGATGCCCCAGTGACTTCCTTTCTTCTGTGATCTCTGCTGGAGTGTTGGGTATTCTACATAATGGGTGGCTCAGTGACTAGCCCTCCTCCATAAGAATTCCACAGTGACTGTGACTTCTTAGTGATTTATGCCCCAGTAACTGGTCCTTCTTCATTATCGGTGCCCTAGTGACTAGAACTTCTTTGTGATGGGTGAACTAGTTATTGTTCCTTTTCAATTTTGAATGCTTCAGTGACAAGCTCTTCTTTGTGATGGGTGTCCAAGTGACTGACCATTTTTATTTTTTATTTTTATTTACTTATTTTTTGAGTTGGAGTCTCACTCTGTCACCCAGACTGGAGTGCAGTGGGATGCTCCCGGCCACCGCAGCCTCGTCCTGCTGGGCTCTGGTCACCCTTCCGCCTCAGCCTTTCAAGTAGCTGGAACTACAGGCATGTGCTACCATGCCCGGCTAATTTTTTTATTTAGTGTAGAGATGAGATCTCGCCAAGTTGCCCAGGTGGGTCTCAAACCCACGGGCTCAGGCAATCCACTCACCTCAGCCTCCCAAGGCGTGGGATTACAGGCTGAGCCACCGAGCCCAGCTTGAGACTGACCATTTTTAATGATGGGTGCCCCAGTGATGTCTTCTTCAGTGATGGGTGCCCTCATAACTGATTGGCCTCTATGTTGTGTTATCCAGAAATTGACAACCCCAGTTATGTGTGTTCCAGTGACTGCCTCTTCTCTGTGATGAGTGCCACAGTAACTATCTCTCATCTGTGATGGGTGCTGCAGTGACTGGCTTTCCTATATTATGGTTGCTACAGCGACTGTCTCTTCTCTCTGGTGCATGTCCCAGTGAAAAGACTACTTCTGTGATGGGTGCCGTGGTTACTGGTCCTCCTCTATAATATGTACCCCAGTGACAGGTACTGCTTTGTGCTGGGTGCCTCAGTGATTGGCCAGCCTCTCTGAGTCATATCCCAGTAACTGACCCTACTCTCAGATTATTATCTCTGTGACTAGCACTCATTCATAGTGAGTGCCCTACATACAAGTCCTCCTCTATGATTAGGACAACAGTGTCTGCCTCTCCTTTGTGATATCTTTCACAGTGACTGGTTCTACTCTGCAATGAATGCCCCATTCACTATACTTCCTGCACAATGGGTACACAAATGTGTGGTCATTCTTTGTGATTAGTGCTGCAGTAACTATCCCTATTCCATAATGGAATAGGCTTTCTTTTCAAATGGGTGAAACAATTACAAAGACTTCTCTGTGATGTGTGTCCCAGTTTCTGGGCCTCCTCCATAATGGGTCCCCCGTGCCATGCCCTCTGGTACTTCTCTATAATGGATGCCCCATTGACTATGTCTCCCATGTGATTGGTGCCCCAAAGACTGGGGATTCTCTGTGATGGGTGTCACATTGACTAGCCTTCTTATATTATGAGTGTCCTAGTAACTGGACCTTTTTCAAAATGGGGGCCCAGGACTGGCCCTCCTCTATGATGGATCTTTCAGTGAATGGGCCTCCTCCATTATAGGTGCCCCACTGATTGAGTGTTCACTGTGATTGCTGCTCCAGTGACTGACACTATTCTGAAATTGGGTGCCCCAGTGACTAGACCTCTGTGATGGGTGTTCCAGTAACTGGGTCACATGTACATTTGGTTTGACAGTGACTAGGCCTTCTCTGTGATTGATGCATGAGTGACTGGCTGTCCTATTTGATGGATGTCCCAACTACTGGCTCTTCTGTGTTAGGAGCTCCAGTAACTGGGCATCCTCTTCAATGGGTACCCCAGTGACTGACACTCCTCTCAAAAAATTTTCCAATGACTGATCCTTCTCTGTGATGGGTGACAATAATTTTCCATCCTCTGTTATAACTTCCCCAGTTGCCCTAATTACCAGCCCTTTGTGATTGGAGACACATTCACTGAGCCCCTACTAATTTGTACCCAAGTGATTGTCTTTCCTCTGTAATGGGAGAAATAGTGACCGGTCCTTCTCTGTGATGTGTGACAAAGTGGCTTACTCTCTTTTTTGTTGTATGCATAAGTGACTGGTTATCCTCTGTGTTGGTGCCCCAGTAACTGTCTTCCTTTTGTGATGGTTGTCTCAGTGAATACCTCTCCCCTTTGAGGGGTGACACACGGAGTATAGTTCTTATTTGATCGATGCCTCAGTTACTGGCCATCCTCTATAACATGTGCCCCAGTGACTGGCACTCCTCTTTTGTGGTAGTGACTGAATTCAATCAGTTTTGGGTAGTTCAGTGACTGGTCCTCCTCTTTAATCAGTGCCCCAGTTACTGGACCTCATCCTATAATGCATGCCATAGTGACTAGTCCTTGTTTGTGATGGGTACCCCAGTGTCTCACTCTACTCTGTTTTGGGTTTCCCAGTGAATGGTTCTCACTGTGATGGTGGCTCCCATGACTGGATCTCTTCCATAATGGGTGCCCCAGAGACTGGTCCTTCTCTCTTATGTGTGATCCAGAGTTTGCACCTCCTCTGTGATTGGTGCCTCAGTTACTGGAGTTCCTCTAAAATGGTTGCCCCAATGATTGACTCTCCTCTGTAAAGTGTGTCCCATTTACTGGGCCTGCTCAATAAGGCATGACTCAGTCTCTAGTCCTCCTTTGTGATAGATGTCCTTTTGACTAGTCCTCCTCCATAATGAATTCATGAGTGACTATGGCTTTCTCTATGATGGTTGTCCCAATGACTGGACTTTCTCCTAAATGGGTGCCACCATGACTTACCTTCTTCTGTGACCTGTAACCGGCCCTCCTCTGAGCTGGGGACATCACTGAGAGGCCTTCCCCCATAATGGATGTCCCAGTTATTGTATCTTCTCTCTGATGTGTGCATCTGATGGCTTATCCAGACACTGAACTTTTTATGTGATGGGTGCCTCTGTGACTATGTTACCACCATTATGCGTGTACCAGAGACTGGGCTTCTACTGTAACAGATGGCTTCATGAATAACCCTATTCTGCTATGGTGTCTATTTACTGGACCTCCTCAGTGATGGGTGCTCAAATGACTGACCTTATTTTTCGATCATTGCTCCAGCAATTGACCCTCTTCATATGGGTGAAAAGTGTTTGACCTTCCTCTGGGACATGTGCCACAGTAACTAACCCTCCTCTGTCATGGGTGCCTCAGTGACTAGCTCTCCTTTGTGATAGATGTCCCAGAGATTAGGCCTTCACATTATAAGTGCCCAGTGGTTGTTCCTCCTCTGTTTGGGAGACTCAGTGACTGGCTCATCTATGTGATAGGTGCCTAAGTGAATGTACTCTTTTGTGATAGGTGCCCCAGTGACTAGGTCTTCTGTCATAGGTACAACACTAATTTTGCCTCCTCAGCAATGGTTTCCCCAATTACTGACTTTCATCTGTGATGGATGTCCTTGCAATGGACCCTCCTCTCTGGTGGATGACCCAGTTACTGAACCTCCACCATAATTAATGCCTGAGTTACTGGTTCTTCTCTGTGATGGGGCCATAATGTCTCACTATTCTTTGTGATTTGTGCCCTAGTGACTGGTATTCCTCTGTGATGTGTGCCCTAGCAATTGACTTTCCTCTCTAATGGGTACCTAGTGAGTAGACTTCTTTTGTGATGGGTGTGCCCCAGTAATTGCCCCCTCTACCATATGTACCCCAAAGATTGACACTCCTCTGTGATTGATACCCCAGTGAATGACATTCCTCTGTGATGGGTGACCCAGTGACTGACCCTCAACCATAACATATGCTTTAGTGACAAGTCCTCCACTGTGATTGGCTCCTCAGTGACTAACACTCCTCTGTGATGGTTGCCTTCGTAACTATGCCTCTTCCAAAATGACTGACCCAGTGACTGACCCTTGCCTTTTATACATGCTCTAGTGACTGGGCCTCTTCTGTGATTGGTGCTTCTGTAACTGGTGCTCATCCATAATGATTACCCCAGTGACTAGTATTCCTTTGTGATGTGTTTCCCATTGACTGGTACTCTGCCATGTTGGGTGCTACTGTGATGGTTTCTTTTCTATTTGTCCCATGACTGGACCTCATCTATAATTGGTACCCCAATGAAATGCTTCCTATGTGTTGAGATTCCCAATGACTATCCTTCCACCATTTGGGGTCTACCAATGAATGGCCTACTCTCTGATGGATGCCCAGGGAAATGTTATCCTATGTGATGTGTGTCCTAGCTCTCTTGTAATGGATACACCAGTGGGTATCATTTGATAGTTGCCCTGTGACTTGCCCACATGTATAATGTGAGCCTCAGTCTGTTTCCTTACACTAGGATGGAAGTCCCAGTAGCTGAGCCCCCTAAAATTTTCTTGTGAATAGCTGATCTCTGTGATGTGTGTCCCAGTGACTTTCCAATATGCCCCAAAATGTGCCAAAATGTCCCTGTGACTCTGCCAAAATGGGTGCATCAATGATTTGCCTTTCTCAGTGATGGGTTCCCTAGTAATTTGTCCTTATCTATTATGGATGCCTCAGTGCCTAGTCCTCCTTAATGGATTTCTAAGTTACTGGGTCTCCTCTGTGACAGATGCCTCAGTTTCTCCCTATCATTTTGATGGGTGCTCCAGTGACTGACTTTCATTTTTGTTTCATGCTCCAGTGAACTGGCTCTCCTCTGTAATTGCTATCCCACTGACTGACTGTCCTCTCTGATGGGTGTCCCAGTGAGTACACTTCTTCTGTGATGAGTGCACCAGTTAGTGGCCTTCCTCTATAATACGTGCCTCAGTGAATGACACTCTTCTGTGTTGGGTGTCCCAGTAAATGGTCCTCCTCTGTAATGGGTCCCACCATGACTGTCCCTCCTCTCTGATCTGTGCCTGAGTGACAATCCTTCATCCATACTGAATGCCATTAAGTCTAGCCCTTCTTTGTGATTGGTGCACCAGTGTCTGCTTTTCCTTGGTGATCTGAATCCCTGTTACTGACTTGCTTGTGTAATAGTTACACCTTCGACTATGCCCCTTTCACAACAGTGTCTCATGCAGCACACTATCTATTATGGGTGCCTCATTGACTGGCCTTTCTCTATGATTGATTCTTTAGTGACTGGTGTTCAACTAAAGTGGTTGCCCCAGGGTCTGAACCTCGTCTCTGATGGGAATTCCTCCTACTGTGACTCCTCAATAATTGTTGCTTCAGTGTCTCACCTTCCTTTGTGATGGGTGTCTCCATCACTATCTCTCCTGTGTGATGGGTGCCCTCTAACTTTCTGTCTTCTGTAATAGGTGTACAAGTGATTAACCCTTCTCCATTATTGATACTCAGTGAGTGAACTTCCTCTATCATGTGTGCCACGGTAACAAACCCTCTTCTGTGAGGGATGTCCCAGTGATTATTGCTTCTCTGTTATGTGTGCATTTTTTTTTTTTATTTACTGTAGAGATGAGGTCTCGCCAAGTTGCCCATATATGTGCATTTTGACTGGCCCTCCTCTGTGATAGGTGCCAAAGTTACTGGTTCTGCTTGGGCTGGGAGACCCAGTGACTGCCCCTCCTATGTGAAGCATGCTCTAGTGACTGGTCCTAATGAGTGAGGCATGAGCAATGAATGGCTTTTAGCTATGATTATTGTCCTAGTGTCTAGACTTCCCCATTATTGGTACCTCGGTGACTACCCACATTTTTGATGGGTGATCAGTGACTAGCCCCCTTCCAAATTGGGTTCCCCAGTGATTCACCACTGGATAAACCAGTGCCTGAACTTTCTCCGTAATCAGTGACACAGTGACTGGACCTACTCCATATCAGTGACCCAGTAAGAAGCCCTCCTCCATTATGGGATCCCCCATGACTATGCCTTCTCATTGATGGCTGCCCCAGTTTCTAGGCCTTCTCCATAGTGTGTACCCCCTCTGTAAATGTGTTCAAGTGATTGGGCCCTCTCCATAATAGGCAATCCATTGGCCAGACAATTTTTACGATTGGTGCCCCAGTAAAAAAACTCTCCTTCAAACTGGGTGCCACATTGAATATATCTACTCTTTGATCGATGCCACAGTGACTGTCTCTCCTCTGTGATGGGTGTCCAAGTGAGTGGTTCTCTTCTGTAATAGAAGCCCCTGTAACTGGGGTACTCCTTTATAATGAGTACCCAGTGAGTAGTTCCCCTGTCAGAGGAGTTATTGTGACTGATCCTCCTCTGTGATCATTGCTCCAGTGACTGGCTCTCCTCTATAATTGGTGCTCCAATGACTGACTGTCATCTGTGATGGGTGCCCCTATTACTAGTCCTCCTCCATTATGGATGCAATACTGACTGGTCCTACTTTGTGATTATTGCCCCAGTGATTGGGCCTCCTGCATGATGGTTACCACAGTGACTGGGTCTTCACTGTGATTAGAGCCCAGGTGACTAGGCCACCACTAGCACAATGGTGGTCACAATGACTATCCCTCCTTTGTGGAGCCTGTCACAATGACTGGGCCTCATCCATGATATGTTCCCCACTGACAGGATCTCCTTTTTTATGGGTGCCACAGTGAATAACATTTCTATATGTTGGGTGTGCCAGTGACTAGTGCTTCTCTGTGAGGGGATACCATGTGACAGATATGCCTCTGTAAAGAATGACCCAGTGACCCTCTCCTGCTATCTTTTTTTCAGTAACTGCTACTGCTTGAGATGACTGCCCAAATGACCAAAACTCCTCTGCAGTTTGTGCCCCTGTGACTAACCCTCTTCTGTGATGGCTGTACCTGTGAGTGGCCTTCCTCTGTGATTGTTGCCAGGTGATTGAACCTCCTCTGTGATGGGTGCCCCAGTAACTAGTTCTCTTCTGTGTTGTGTACCACAATAACTGTCCCTCCTCTGTCAAAAATGCCTAAATAACTCATTCGCTTTTGTGATTTGTGTCCCACTAACTAGTTTTTCCCTGTGATCATTGCCTTAGTGACTGGTTCTCCTGCATTATGATTGCCTCAATGACTTGCTTTCTTCTATTTTGGGTGAATATTTGACTGTCTGCTTAATGATTTGTACCCCAAGTGACTGGCCTTCTATAATGAGCGTCCCAGTGAGTAGCCCTCTACTGCGATGTCCCAGTAACTGTACTTTCTCCATATTGGATGCCCCAGTGACAAGCCTTTTTTTTAAATGATAGTCCTAGTGAATGACCCACCTCTCATTGGGTTTTCCAGTGACTGTTTCTTTTTGGTAATGGTTTTTGGGTGACTAACCCTCATTGATAATTGTTGCCTCAGTGACTGGCACTTTTCTCTCACGGGTACCCCAGTGAATGCTCCTCCTTTCAGGTCATCTCTGTGATTTTCCCCACTGACTGGCCTTCCTTTGTGACTGGTTTTCCTCTGAAATTTTTATCCCAGTGACTGAACCTCTTCTGTGATGGGTTCTGAAGTGAATTCCTCACATCTGTGATGGGTGCCACATTGACTGAAATCTTTCTGTAATCAGAGTCCCAGTGGTTGGTTGTCCTCTGTGATGGATGCCCCACAAACTGATCCTCCACTGTTATGGGTGTTCCATCATCTGACCGCCTCTAAGATGGCTGCCCCAGTTTCATGCTCTCCTCTGTGATGAATGTTTCCGTAACTATGGCAAAGACCCACCTATGAGTCTCCTTTGCCATATGTGGTATAGTGACTTAGACTCCTCAATAATGTGTGCCCCAGTGACTAGTCTTTTCTGAGATTTGTTTTCCAGTAACTGGACATCCTTCATAATTGGTGTCACAGTGACTAGCACTCCTCTCTGATGGGTGCTGTGTGACTGGCTCTTCTCTGTGTTGGGTGTTTCAGTGACAGCTTCTCCTCTGTGATAGATCCCCCATTAGTTGAGCCTCCCCTCTAATAGATGTAAGAGTGATTGATCCTTCTCTGTGAATAATACCCTAATGTCTGATCCTCCACTGTCATTGGCGCCCTGGTGACTAGTTTTCACCTGTAATCTCTGCCCCAGTGCTTGGGTTCATACATAATGAGTACCATCTCCATTATGGGTGCCAAAGGAACTGGACTTCCTAGTTGATTGGTGCTCCAATGACTGCCTTTCCTCCGTAATGGAATCTCTTGTGACTAGCTCTGCCCTGAGATGGGTGTCCTAGTAACTGGTCCATCTCCATAATGGGGACCAGTGACTCGCCCTCCTCCATTATATGTGTCCCAATGACAGGATCTCCTTTGTGATTGGTGCCCCAGTGATTGGTGCCCTTCCATTATGGATGCCCCAGTGACTAGTCATTCTCTTCATAGTTGCCCCACTTACTGGGCCGCCTCCATAATGTTGCCTTACTGACTGGCCCTCATTTCTTATTTGTGTCCTTGTGACTGTGCCTCATCCATGATGTATTCTGCAGTGACTGTGCCTCCTCTGTGGTTGGTGTTCAGTGATTGGACGTTATATGTGATAAGTGTCCCAGAGACTAACACTTCTCTGTGATGACTGGCTCTATGATGGGTTCTCCTCCATTTTAATTTCTGCAGTGATTGGGCATCTTCTGTGATTGGTGACATAATTACTGGCCATCCTCTGTGATGTGTGCCCCAGTGAGTAGTCCTCTTCTAGAATGGGTGTCCTAGTGTGGGGCCTCCACCAAAATGGGTGCTCATGGTAATAATCCTCCTCTTTGATGAGTTCCCATTTCTGGGCCTCCTCTATGAAGGGGTCACTGTGACTGGCTGTGAGTCTTCTCCTAATGGGTTCCACAGTGACAGGCTCTCCTCTGTGACTGGCCCTAGTTTATAATATGAGCCTCAGTGACTGTGTTTCCTCTGTGATGGGAGCCCCAGTGACTAACCTCATCCATAATGGATGCCCTAATTAAAAGCTGTCCTCTGTTCTGGGTGTCCCAGAGACTGGTTTTCTAATGTGAAGGGTGCCCCAGTGACTGATTCTCCTTTGTGATAGTTGCCCCAACATTTGCTTCTTCTACCTTATTGATGCTCCTGTTACTGGTCCTCTTCTGTAATGGGTGCCCCATAACTGCTCCTCTTCTGTTATGGGTGAATTCCTGATAGATGCTTCTTTGTGATTGGTGCCCCAGTGACTGACTCTACTTCATAATTGGTGCCCCAGTGATTGTCCCTCCACCATTAAGAATACATCAGTGAATGAACCTCCTTTATAATTTGTGTCCTAGTGACAAGTCTTCACAATAATGTTTCCCCTGGTGAGTAGTCCTTCTTTTGTGATGGTTGTCCCAATGGCTATCCCTACTACATAATGTGTGAACTAGTGATTGCCATCCTCTATTATGGGTGCCATGGTGAATAACCCTTTTCTTTGTTGAGTGTACTCATCCTCCTCTGTGAGGGGTGTCCCTATTTCTGGATCCTCTCTGTTGGGAACCCCAGTGATAGAACCTTCTCACTTATGGGTGCCCCTGTGACTTCTCCTTCTCTGTAATGGGTGTCCCAGTGACTGCATTTCCTCTGTATTCACTATTCCAGGGACTAGGTTTTCTACATCAGGTATGTCTCTGTGACTAACCCTCCTACCTATGGGTGCCACATTGACGGTTCTTCCTCAGTTGTTTGTGCCCCAGTGACTGCTCTCCTCCAAAATGGGTGCCCTACTAGCTAACCTTTCTCTGTGATGGGTGTACCAGTTTCTGGCCACCTATATAATGGGTGCCTCGGTGAAAAATCATCCTTTGTGTTATGTACTATAGCCATTGGTCTTCCTCAGTGATGAATGCAATAGTGACTGACCCACATCAGTAATAGTTGTCCCAGTGACTGACCCTACTCCATAATGGGTGGCACAGCAACTATCACTCGGTTATCAATTTCATGGTGAAAAGTCCTTTTCATTATGGTTATCTCAGTGACTGCCCCTCCTTTATAATTGATGCCACAGTGACTAGCACTCCTCAGTGATGTCTGCCCCAGTGAACTACCCTCTTCTGTGATACCTGTCCCAATAGCTGGTCTTTATTTGTGGTGGGTCCCACATTTACTGGATCTTACCTTATTTATTGCACTATTGACTGATTCTCAGCTGTGATGAGTGTCTAAGAGATATATCTCCATTATAATGGGGTTCCCATTTCTGGGTCTCCTCCTTAATAGGTGCCCAGTCATAGGTCTTCCTCTGTGAATGGTGGCCCAGGGATTTAGCCTGCTACATAATAATCACTTCATCATTGACTATGCCTTCTTCATGATTAGTGTCCCAGTGATGGTTTTTCTGGCATATGGGTGCCATAGTGAATTGCTTTCGTGATGACTGAACCATTGACTGGTTCTCCTTTGTGATGAGTGTCACAGTGACTGGCTCTCCTCTGTGATAGATGACCCAGTGACTGGGCCTCATCATATAGAGTGTCCCAGTGATTAGCCCTTCTCTGTTAGAAATACCCCCATTTCTTGACCACCTGTGTGATGGGTGCAACTGTGACTGTATTTCCTCTATTATCTGTGTTACATTGACTAACTCTCCTCTGGGTTGGGTGCACAGTGGCTGGCCCTTCTATGTGATGGGTTCTCCAGTAACTGGTCCTCTTCTTTGATGACTGATCTAGTGGCTGGTCCTGTTCTTTGAATCTGCCTCTGTAACTATTTCTCCTTTATGTTTGGTGTCTCATTGACTGGCCCTCTTCTGAGATTGCTGCCCAAGGTGAGGCTTTCCACTGTAAAATATATTCCAGTGACAGCTCCTCTCTGTGATGGATGCCCCAATGACTAGCCCACCTCAATTATGGTTACTTCAGTGACTAATCCTCCTCAGTGATTTGTGCCCTTTGACTGACTCTTCTCTGTGATGAGACAAGTAGTCACATGTCCTCTTCTATGATTGTTGTCTCAGTAACTGGGCTTCAACCATATTTGGTGTGACTGGTCCTCTTCCATTATGTGTGACCCAATTACTAAGTTTTCTCTGTGATTGGTGCCGCATTGAAAGATTCTTCTCCATAATGGTTGCCTCGATGACTCAGCTTTGTATTTGATGGATGTTTCATTGACTGACCTTCCTCATAATGAGTAATTTGGACCTCCTTTGTGATGGGTGACCAAGTGACTGGGTTCTTCCATATTGTGTGCTACAGTGAGTGTTCCTCCTCTGTGATTGATACCACAGTTACTGGTCTTCAAATCTGAGGGGTTCCCCAATGATTATTTATCCTCTGTGATGGGTAGCTCAGTGACTTGGTCTCCTTTCTGGGCATCGTAGTGTTTGGGTCTCCTCTGTGATTGGAACCTCATTGACTGAAACATCCTCTGTGATAGGTGCTCCAATGACTAGCCCTCTTCTGTAATGAGTATCTTAGTATATATGCCTCCTACAAAATGGGTGCCCCAGTGATTTATCTTCTTCTGTGATAGAAACCCAAGTGAATGGCCATCCTCTAAAAAAGGTTTTCTAGTGATTGGATCTCCAAGGAATTAGGTGTTCATTGACTGGTCTTCATTTTTGATGTGTTTTCCAATGACAGTTCCTTCTAAAAACACTATGCAATAACGTATTTTCCTTTTCTGTGATGGGTGATCCTTTAACTGGTCCTCCTACATAATTGGGGTCCCAGTTACTATCACGTCTTCATTATGCATGCCCGAGTGACTGGGCCCCCTCTCTGATTGGTGCCCCAGTGCTTGACTCTCTTTAACAATGTTTTCCCTAGTGACTAGCCCTATCTTAGAGGTCCTACATACTCGGTTTCCTCCATAATTGGCACCCAAATGATGGGCCTTTATTTTTGATATGTGTCCCAGTATCTGGGCCTCCTTCATAATGGGATCTTAGTGG
This sequence comes from Tarsius wallacei, assembly GCA_963574415.1. Lineage (NCBI taxonomy): Eukaryota > Metazoa > Chordata > Mammalia > Primates > Tarsiidae > Tarsius > Tarsius wallacei. Next base: position 7,569 of record CAUYQG010276833.1, on the reverse strand, counting down.
CTGTATCTCCTCTTTGAATAGTGTCTCAGTTACTGACCTTCATATGATGGATGCCCCCAGTGATTAGTTCACCTATCTGATGAGTGTGCCAGTTACTGGACCTTCTGCATTATGGGTGCTGCAGTGACTGGTCTTTTTCTGTGTTGCCCCAATCACTGACCATCATCTGTGACTGGTTCTCATCTGTGATGGGTGTCCCAGTGATAAGCCCTCCTCTGAGATAGATGCCCCAAGGACTGGCCATCCACAATAATGAGTCCCCCAGAGCCTACCCCTCATCTGTATGGAATGCCCCCATTAATGGTCTCTCATTGTGATGAGTGTCACAATAACTGATCCTTCTCTATTAGGGATGCTCCAGTGACTGCCCCTTCAATGTGTTGTGTACCCACTGATTGGCCGTCCTCTTTGATGGGTTTCCCAGTTAGTGGCCTTCTTCTGTGTAGGCTGTCCCATCTAGTACACCACTCTATGACTGTTACTTCACTGAGTGTTCCCCTTCTGTGATTGATAACTCATTGACTGGCCTTTCTCTGGGATTAGAGCTCTAGTGTTAGGCATTCTTCTGTAATTGGTTGCCCAGGAATTGACCTTCATCCCTGATATGTACACCAGTGACTGGCCACCTCTGTGATGAGCTTCTGCAGAGACTGGTCCTCAACTATGAGGGGTTTCACAGAGACTCGTTTTCCTGTGATTGGTGTGTGCCTCATTGACTAAATCTCCTCTATGATGGGTGCCCCAGTGATTGACTGTCTTTTGTGATCAGTGCTTCATTGATTGGCCCTCCTTCCAATGGTTGCCCCAGTGACTGGGTCTCATGTATAATAGTTGCCTCATTAACTGTCCCCATTCTGTAACTGTGTCTCATAGTGATGTTTGTCCAGTTGATTTACCCTCCTTTGTGGTGGTTGCCCCACTGCTTGTGTCTCCTCTTAATGGGTGTCCCAGTGATTTTCACACCTCTACTATGGGTGCCATCTCTTCTCTGTTGGGTGTACAACTGACTGGATCTCCTCTGTTACAGGTGATGAATAACTTGCCTACCTCTCTAATAAGTGCCCCAACGACTGGCCTTCTCTTATGTTTGTCCCAGTGACGCCCTTTCTCTGTGATGGGCTCCCCTGTGATTAGCCTCCTTAGTGATGGATGCTCCAGTGACAGAACACTTCTATAATGTGTGCCACAGTGAATGACCTTCCACTGTAAAAAATGCTACCACGAGTGATCCTCCTCTCTGATTGGCGGCCCTGTAACTTGCTTTCCTGTGTGACTTGGTCTCCTATACACTGTGTGCCTCAGTGACTAGCTCTTCTTCATTACTGGTGACCAAATCACCTCCTTGGTGATTTGTACCAAGTGATTAGCCTTCCTCCATAATGGGTGCCCTGGTGATTAGCCCTGCTTCATGACAGGTGTTGCAGAAACAGGATCTCTTCCATAATGGGTGTCCCAGTGATTGTTCTTAATTTTTTATGAGATACCCAGTGACTGTGCCTTTAAAGTGATTGATCCTCCTCCATAATATTAGCCCCAGTGACTTGCCCTCTTATGTAATGGGTGTCCCACTTACTGGGCCTCTTCTGTAATTGGTGGTGTCCTAGTGATTGGCCTTTCTTTGTAATGGATGTCCTGATAACTAGACCTCTTCCATAAAGTGTACCCCAGTGAATAATGAACCTCATCTGTAATTTGTGCCCCAGTGACTAGTCTTCATAAATATGGGTGGCCCAGTGTCTATTCCTACACTGTGATGGGAGTTTTGGTGAGTAAGCCTTTTCCATTTTGAATGTTGCATTGATTGTCCCACCTCTGCGATTGGTGCCCCATGACTGACCAGCCTTTGTGGTAACTGTCCCAGTGATTGGCCCTCTTTTGTGATGAATGTTCTAATAATCAGGTTTTCCCTAAAATGGGTGCCACAGTGACTATTTCTGCTCTGTAATGGTTTGCATGTGTTTCAGCTTTCTATATAGTAAGTGGCAAAGTGATGGGCCATGCTGTGATGGGTATTCTGGTGACTGTGTCTCCTTCATAATAGGTGTTCCATTGACTGGGTCCCCTTGGTGATTGGGGACCCAGTAACTGGTCCTCCTCCAAATTGGGTTTCACAATGAATAGTTCCCCTCTGTGATGTGTCCCATTTACCTGCTTTGTCCTGTGATTGGTGTCACAGTGACTGTCTCTTTTCTGGGATAGATGCACCAGTAATTGGAACTCCTCTATAATGGCTAACCCAGTGATAAACCCAGTGATAGGAGCCCTGGTGACTGCCCTGCTTCTCTTATGAATGAAACAGTGACTGGCCCTTCTCTGTTATATATGCCTTCTCTGTTATATATGCCTTAGTTTTAGTCCCTCTTTTGTAATAGGTGTCACAGTGACTGGCCCTCTATTATTGATTTTCCAGTGACTGGTCGTTCTTTGTGATAGCTTTCCCTGTGAATGGCCCTTCTCTGTAATGGATGCGCCAGTGACTGTGTTTCCTCTGTGATTAGGGCCCCAGTGACTTGCTGTGTTCTTTGACATGTTCCTCATTGATTACATCTGTTTGTCACCTCACTGAATGGCCCTATATTTGATCAGTGTCTCAATGACTGGCTGTCATCTGTGATGGCTACCGCAGTGACTGAAATCCTATGTGAGGGGTGTCCCAGTTAATGGAACTCCACTGTTATGGGTGTCTAAGTGACTAGCCTCCCCTGTGATGGGTGCTGCAGTTACTTGCTCTTCTCTGTAATGAGATCCCAGTGGCTGGCTCTCTTCTGAGATAGGTGACACTTTGAGTGTCCTTTATAATAGAGACCCCAGTGATTGGTCCTTCTATGTGATGATTTCTGCAGAGACTGGCCCTTCTTTGTCAAAATGCCCAAGAGACTGATTCTTCTCTGTGATATGTGCCTCAATGACAAGTTTTCCTCTGTGATCATTGCCTATTAAGTAGGTAACTAAGTTTCCTACTTAATAGGTGCCTCTGAGACTAGCCCTTTTCCATAATGGTTGCAACAGTGACTGGCCTTCTTCCATAGTTGGTTCCCTAATAACTTTTCTTTTTCTGTGATGGGTGGTCTAGTAAATAGATCATTTTCATATTGGGAGCCCCAGTGAGTAACTCTTTCCTTTATGGGAGCCCCACTTACTAGGCTTTCTCCATTATGAGTTCCCTAGTGAAAAACCCTCATTTTATGGTTGTTGTGTGACTGAGCCGTCTCCACAATGTGTGCTACTGTGAATGTACCTCCTCTGTAATTGTTGACCTAGTGACTGAACTTCATATATGATAAGTGACTCAGTGAATATTCCTCCTCTAGGATGGGTGTCTCAGTGACTTTTAGGATGCCACAGTTGCTGGGCATCCTCTCTGGTGGGTGCCTCAGTGACTAACCTTCTTCTGTGGTGGGTTTCCTAATACAGGACGTTCTCCAAATTGGTGTCCCAGTGACTAGTCCTCTTCTGTAATAGGTGCCATAGCTTCTGAACCTCCTTCTTGGTGAATGTAGCAGTGATTGGCCCTCTTCTGTGAAGTGTGTCTCAATAATTTGGCCTCCTTTACAATAGGTTCTCCAGTGAGTGGACCCAGAGACTGGTCCTCCTCCAAACTTCATTCCACAGTGAATAGCACTCCTCTCTGATGAGTACCCCAGTGACATGACTAACTCTTCTCTTTGATGGCTGTCACAGTGACAAGCTATTCGCTGTGTTAAATGTGCCAGTTACTGGACCTCCTGTATAATTTATGTCCCAGTCACTAACCCTGCACTGTTAGGGATACCTCCTAATTGTCCTGCCTCTGTGATGGGTGCCCTATTTACTGAATTCTACTATTGGTGCTCCACTGATTTCTTTTCCTCTGTGTTGAGTGCCTGGTGACTGACCCTCCTCTGTTTTTGTTCCCCAAGTGACTGGTCCTATTCTGTGATGTCTGTTTCTGTAACTGGCCCTCTTCTATAATGAGTGTCTCAGTGACTGACCCTCCTTTGTGTTTTGTCCCTCACTGATTGACCCTGCACTGTGATTGATGCCCCACTGACTGGCTTTTTTCTGTAATCAGTGACACAGTGATGCGTCCTCATCTGGGATTGTTACAACTGTGAATGAACTATTTTGTGATGGGTGCACCAGTGACTGGGGCTCCACTGTGATGGATGCACCAGAGACTAGGTGCCCTCTGTGATCGGTGTTCCAGTGACTAGATCTCTTCTGTGGAGGGCTCCATATTGACTGAGTCTTATCTGTGATCGATGCTACAGTGAGGGGTCCTCCTTTGTTATTAGTGCCCCAGTGACTGGCCTTCTTCCAAATTAGCGGCTTATTTAACAGGCCACCAAGGCCTTTATTACAGCCCAGGCTGTAATTGTTGACTCAGTTACAGCCCTCCGTTTTGTTCTGTGCCCCAGTGACTGGCCCTCCTCCACAATTGGTGAACTCATGATTATTCATATTCCATAATGGTTTCTCCAGTCACTGGCTCTCCTCTCTGAAGCATAACCCACTGATGCTCCTTTGCAATGGGTGCTCTAGTGACTGGTCATTCTCTGGAATTGGTGCTTCAGACACTGGTTCTCCTCCATGATTGATGTTTCAATGACTGGTCCTCCTTCTATTGGATGGTCCATTGACTGGCCCTCCTCTGGGAAGGAAGCCTCACTAACTGGCCCTATTCTGTGATGAGTGACCCAGTGACTAGCTGTCCTTTGTTTTAAATGCTCTACTGAATGGCCTTCATCCATAATGGGTGCTCTAGTGACTAGCCCTCTTCTATCATTGATGCTCCAGTGACCAACTCTCATCTGTGATGCATGTCCCAGTGACTGATACTTTTCTGTGATTGGTGCTCCAGTGACTGGTTCTGATCCATAATAATGAAGGTTCTAGTGAATAGCGGTTCTCTGAGATGAGTGCCGCAGTGTCTGGCTCTCCTCTTTGTTTTGTGCCCCATTGATTGGCTCTGACCTGTGATGGTTTCCTCAGTGACTGGATCTCCTTCATAATGTGTGCCCCAGTGACTGGAACTCTTCTGTGATGTGTGCCCCAGTGACTGATTTTCCTCTGTGATACTTGTCCCAGTGACTGACTTTCCTCTGTGTTGGGTGTCTCACTGTTTAGTCTTCACCCGTGATTGATGTCTCATGACTGGCACTCCCCTATAATGGGTATATTATGACTAACTCTTCTCTGTGATGGTTGTCCTAGTGTCTGGACTTCTTTCCCAACCAGTGGCCTAGTAACTGCTCTCCTTTTTTATCTGTGACACAGTGACTGACACTTCATCTTAACTGGTGTGCTTGTGATTATTCCTTTTCTATTATTGGTTTTTCAGTGACTGGCTTATCTCTGTTATGTATGTCCCAGTCACTGACCCTCCTACATTATGGGTGCTCCAGTGAATAATCATCCTCTAGGATGGGTGCCTCAGTGACTGGCCCTTCTCAGCAATCATTGTCCCATTGACTGACCCTCCTTCTATGTACCACAGGGACAGACATTCCTCTGGGATGGGTGCATCAGGGAATGGTCCTCCTCTGCAATGAGTGCCTCAATGACTGATCTTCCACTGCTATGGGATCTTCAGTGACATGGCTTTCTTTGTGATTTGTTCCCCAGAGACTGTCCTTACAGTTAATGGGTTCCCCAGTGACTGTTAATCATCTGCAATGGATGCCTTAGTGACTGACACTCCTCTGGGATTGGTGCCTCAGTGACAGGCCATCCTCTGAGGTGGATACCCTGGTGACTTGTCCTCCTGTGTGATTAGTGGTCTACTGAATGACCCTCTTCCATAATGAGTGACCCTCTTCTATCATGGTTTCTCCATTAACTAGCTCTTATCATTGATGCATGTCCAAGTGACTGGCCATCTTCTGTGATTTGTGCCCCAGAGTCTTTTCTGTGTTGGGTGCCCCATTAACTGCACCTACTCTGTGATTAGTACCCAAATAACTGGTTTTCTTTCTTAATTAAGATACTAGTACAAGTCTTACTTTGCAATGGGTTGTCCAGTGGCAGGCTTTCCTTTGTGATTAGTGTCCCACTGAAAGACTTTCCTCTGTGATAGTTGCTCCAGTGACTGGATATCTGCCATAATGCGTACACCAGTGACTGACCTTCTTCTGTGAATGGTGGTCCAGTTACTGTGACTAGCATTCCCCTTTGTTGGTGCTCTGGTGAATAACTCTCCTTCATAATATTTGCCTTAGTGGCTTATTTTGGGATGGGCATTTCACTTTCTGTGCCTCCTTTATAATAGATGCCTCAGTTACTAGCCCTCCTTGGTGATGAATGTCCAGAGACTGGGACTTATCTGTGATTGATGTTCCAGTGATTGGCCTTGATATATGATGGATGTTCCAGTGAATAGCCCTCCCCTCTGATTGGTGTCGTGATGAATAGGCATTCTCCATAATGAGTGCCTCTGTGACTAGACCTCCTCTGTAATTGGTATCCCAATGAATGGCCAGCCTCTATGATTCATGACCACTGACTAGCTGTCTTTTGTAATGGGTGTCATTGTAACTATACTTCTTCCAAATTGAGTGCCACATTGACTAGCCCTCCCTTGTGAAGGGATCCCTGATTACTTGGTCTCCTCCATATTTCATGTCCAAGTGGCTGCCCAATTTTTGCGATGGGAGACACAGAGATGGGTCATCCTCCATAATAAATGCTCTATTGACTGGTACTCCTCTGTGAATGGTACCCCAGTGACTGGCCCTCCTTCAAATTGGTGACCCAGTTACTACCTCTCCTCTGTGATAGGCACCTTAGAGACTGGTTCTCCTCTGTGATGAATGTTTCAGGGACTGGTTCTCTGTGAGAGATGCCCCATTTTTGATGGAGTTTACTTTATAACAGGCACACCAGTGACAAATCCTCTTCTGCAATTTGTGTCCTAGCAAATGGGCCTCCTCCAAAATGGGGGCCCCAGTGGCCATTCCTCCTTTCTGTTGTGTGCTGCTGTTCCAGGGCCTCCTCCATAATGGGTGCACCGGTGACTGGTCCACCTCTTTCAAGGGTGTCTCAGTGATTGGGTCTCATAAATAATAGATAATCCATTACTGGATTTATTTCCTGATTGGTGTCCCAGTGACTGGCCCTGCTGCAAATAGAGTGACCCAGTGACTAGTCCTCCTCTGTTGTGGATGACACAATGACTGGCCCTTTTCTCTGAATAATACTCCAGTAACAGCCTGCTGTATGATGAGTACTCCAGTGATTAGCTTGACTCTGAGATTGCTGCTCCAGTGACTTGGTCTCCAAAATAATGGGTGCTCCAGTTACTAACCCTTATCCATTATGGTGCCCCAGTGACTGGACCTCCTCAGTGATTGGTGCCATAGTGACTGGCTCTCCTCCATAATGGGTGCCCCAGTGACTAGTTCTCCCCTGTGATGGGTTTCTTAGTGACAGGACCTCCTCAGTGATTTGTGTCCCAGTGCCTGACTCTCCTCTGTGTTGGTTGTCCCAGTGACTGGCCTTCCTTAGTGATTTTTACTCAAGTGACTTAGCCTCCTCTGTTATGGGTGGGATTGATTCCACAATAACTGAACCTCTGTTGTGGTTGGCACCCTT
>CAUYQG010276832.1:0-16826 GCA_963574415.1 Tarsius wallacei | reverse complement strand
TGGAAATAGGGTGGGCCGAAGCTGTGTTACATTACTATTGGAGGGTACGACAGGGCTGATTTGTCATAGGAGGAGATCGTTGGCTCACAGGTTTGAACTTTGCGCAAGCGGGAAACCGTACAGGGGGAAGCCGGAACTTTGAGCCTTTGTTGTTTTTGTGTGGCCCTGTAGTGTTCAGCGCCATCTTGGGGGGGGGGGGCTTCTGACTGTTCCCTGCGTCCTTCAATACTGATAAGTGATGATAATGCATGTTGACTTCTAAGGTCCTAGTGAGAGGAAGGATATAACTAGAGAAAATTTTGGCGATATTCTCACTTTAGAGGCAACGCAGGTCTTCCTCTTATCTTTATGGTTTCTATTTCTTTCCATCTCTCTCTCTCCCTTGTATGGCCTAGTTAGTTTATCCTTCTTTCAGTCTGACCCCACCTTTTATTTAATCTTCCCACCATCAGTGTATTTCTCTCCCTTTCTTCTTTTTTAGTTTTTTCAATGATTCTTCCTTCTATGGTCTCAATTGTTCCCCCTTTTCTCTCTTCCTCTGTGTTACTTTTCCTTGATACAACTGAGTTCCTTAATTCTATTATCTTTAAATTTGTGGATATATTCCCCTATGCATAGCAACTCACTTTCCTGGTAATATGAGTGTACACTAAGGGTTGGAAACAGGGCCCAGGCCCTAGTGGGTACTGTCATGGTGGGTGAGAAAACCTGGTGTGCTCCATCGTGTTTTTTGTCCTTTCATCAACAATCCTGCTCCTCAAAGAACTTCTCTATTTCTCTGTCTTTTATACACTCTCTTTGAACAGTTTTCTCTCTCCTTTTTAATTTGCCTTGCACTTAAGGAATAGAGAAACAGGAGGGGGGAAAGTTCTTGGGTGAAGAATTGTGATGTTGAACCTGTGGTCATCTCTGTCCTATTTCTCTGTTGGCTCCACTGATGTGAAGTCCTGCTGTGAAGACACCACTCAATACATTCTGTACATGTCCTGCTATCACAGACACTGATCCACTGTGGGCATACGGGGGAGAGAGAAAGGACATTGCCCCAAATCTCTTCCAGACTAAACATTCCTCATTCCCAAGCTCACAACTATGCTCTGTCCATGGTGGATGCTCACAGGTTTTCCCTTCACACAAACACAAGGTATAAAGGAAGGAAATTTGTTTCATATAACTATTTCCAATATATACAACTTCATTTCTAATTAAGCATGGAAAATTAGAAAAGAGTGAAATAAGAAATTATTTTCAAAGAATGTATTCTCCTAAAAAAGCCCTCCAGAAACTAGCAGATATGTATTGTGTTATTAAACATATAGCAAAGTAATGATAATATAGTTTTAAACATTTTCCTATAAATGTACATATTTTCATGGTTAATTGTAGTATCAATGCATTTAGGTATTATAAAATCAACCTACATGATGACAAAATAAAATAAAAACTATCTGTTTTTAAGATGTATATTGACGAAAATTTTTTTTTTAAACTCCTGTAAGGTCCAAACATTTCAACTGTAGATTTGGTGACTTTTAAAAAAAATTTGAATGGTACTAAAAACTAACACAAGATGTAAGCATAGTGAACCTGAGATACAAAAATTGGATTCCTTTTTTATTCCTCCCTATGCATTACTCTTAGCTTCAGAAATAGTCTTTTCTTAAGTATACATACTATAATTTTGATTCATTACTTTGGTTTAAAAAAAACTTGTTTTAAAGATGTAGAGTACAATTCAGAGTAAGGCATACAAATATTCATTACGCAGGAACCCTTGTTGATGAGGTGTACCCCCACTCCAGGCAGTTTTCCACTACTGCCAACCCCCCAGCAGTTTCCCACTACAGTCAATTTCTTTCTTATAGTATTATGATAATTGTTCAAGGCCTGCTTATGAGTGAGAACACGTGGTACGTGGTTCTTTGTTTCTGTGACAGACCACTTCGTATTATAGTCTCTAAGTCCATCCAAGTTGCTGCAAAGTTTATAATTTTGTTCTTCTTTATGGTCGCATAATTTTCCATCATTTATATATACCACCTTTTTTTAATCCTTTTGATGGGCAGTGGCCCTGTCTAATTAGACAGTTTTGTTACTGATATAGTGGTTTGTAGCAGCAATTGCAGAGTTTGTTGGTTTCTTTTTAACCAGCTAGTGACAAGTTTTAAGTCAGGTTTGTTATGTTTGGAAACATAACACTGGGCAATATATGATGGTTTTCTAATAAACTAAATCTGCAATCACAGCTGACTGTTGGTTAGGGTGTTTCCCTAATCATTCCTTACAGTATTTTACATAAATATTCCCTCTAAATCAGTTTTTTTTTTCTATGTTAATCCTACTTTATCCTCTTTGGAGATGACATCTATGAAAAATGTTTTCCGCACTGAAAACACAGACAGCATGCCTGCCTATTATGGATATTTTCCACAGTTTTGGTGCTGATATGGTGGTTTGTAGTAGCAATTACCGGTAAAAGTAAATAGAAGGAACATTAGCTAAATTAAACATGTAATTTACAATTTAGATGTGAACAAAAGTTGAAATAAAATATATATTTGCTGTCATATTCTTTTATGGCAAACATACTGTATTATGATCTGGATCTTTTTTTAAAATTCATATGTTGAAATCCTAGATCCCAAGGTGATAGTACCGGGAGGTAGGGTCTTTTGGGATGTGATTAGGTTAGGAGGGCTCTGTCCTCATTGATGGGATTAGTGCCTCATAGAAGAAGACTCAGAGAGCAGCCTTGTTCCTATCACCATAGGAGCTAGAAAGTGTTTTTACAGACCAGACAATGGGTCCTCATCATGTACTGAATCTTTCTTAATTTTAAACTTTCCAGTTCAGAAAAATATTAAATTGACAAACCTGGCTCAGTGTGGCTCTGGATATTAAGAGAGTCCTCTTTGCTCTCTTACAGTCCTGTTTTATGACTATTTTTATTAATCCTTATATATTCTCCACACATGTATGTTTAGGTGTCAGGGACTTGGGACGCTTGTGCTTAGACTTTGGAATTTAATTCCTCCACAGGTTCTCACCACTAGAATATGATTTTTAAATTTTCAGCTGTATTCTCAGTCCTGAATGCTGACCTCTGGCATACTAAGTCAACCAAGCTATGGTTTTCCCCAACACTGTGTTTGCCATTGCTAATTTCCAAAGCCTGCATCTGTTAGAGCAGGGATGTACTCTTGCCCAAAGGTTATGTTTACAACTCATACCCTTTCCAGTTGCAAGGTTTATTTATTTATTCTTACTGTATCTAGTTTTTATAATTGTTATAGACAATGACTTTGCCCTACTACTCCAATCTTTTTCAATAGCTGAATGCTGACTTCTGGAATATTCTGAAATATTCTTTCTAAAAATCTGAAATTCTGTCAGAATAAAAAATCAAAATTTTTCTTCACACAATCACAAGTTGGAGTCTGTTGGAGGATTGGAAGATTATGAAATGCAACTATTTTTTCTTTCAAATATTACTTTTACGTGGCAATGCGTGTGAGAAATCCTCCTTTGTTTAAAGTTTCACATGCTAAATTAAAATTAAATGTACAAAATTCAGTGACGATTTTTGTTAAATCTACTTGGGGTTGGATTGAAATATTTGCATTGAGCAGATAGACACAGCTGGAGAAAACCCTATAATAAAAAACATTGGTTTATTTTTCACATTTTCAACCTCTAAATGGGTCTCTAGGCCCACTTTGTAGCCTGCTAATTTCCCTTTGCAAGTCAGCTTCCTCACTCTCTAAGCAAGGGTTCTGTCTCATTCAACCTTGGAACCAACACCTTGTTCCCACTTTTCCATTGATGCCCTCACTTCACATTTCATGTTAAAATTTAAAAAAAAAAATCAGGTTGAAATTTAACTTATTATACTACTTCTTTCCTACTGCAAACACAGACGACTCTTCTGTGAAAAGGCACTCACCATTTGCCACAGATCCCACGCCCCTCAGTCCTTTTCGCAGAAGCCCTGCTCTGACACTGTCTCTCCACAGAATCACAATTTATCAGCATGTCCAAATACTTTGGCTCCATTTGTGAAGGCCTGGATTTTTTACCTAGCTGGAGAATGACATGATATTTTAATATCAACTTTATCAGTGTTTGGGTGATCAATATAAGCAAGTGTTCTGTGAATAGTCAGCTCTGAAATACACTAGAACACAGAGAAAATGAAAAATGTCAATAGATTGCAGGGAGGTAGCAAAGAAGATGCCTTGATCTTCTCAGACGTTTTCTCTTGAGCTGCCATTCTACATTTTCACCTTCTTTCCTGTAAGGCTTCATCGTATTTTTTGTCATAATAACATATTCCAAAATGTACGTTTACTTATTCACTGTTTTCTTATTTGTTTCCTGCACCTTCTCAGACCTGATAATACAGGAATCAGCTCTCTCTTTCTTATCCTAGTCCAATAATCTATCATAGTAACTGGGATAATAAATATATAAATATATCTAATAAATATATATATACATATTTATACATATATAAATACATCTGTATATATATACACATTGTATTAAATTAACAAACGTGAAACTCCAAAACTCCTTTAAGAAATACTTTAATTTTCTTGTAGAAATGCATCCAACTCATAAATAATTTAGAAAACATTATACAAAATGAGTTCTGATTAATATCTGGAATCACTAGTGTGTGAATTGTCAGATTGTTTCATAGTCTTAAAGTAAATTCACACAAATTTTTAAAAGTTGATTTTATCTATACTGCATTTATTTGTCAATTTAAGGCAGACGATGATAATTGAAGATGAGGCTGAATCTGACAAGACAGCTATATGGATGGATTGACAGGAAATGGATTCAATCGAAAGCCGTCTTATAGAATGCTTTAGGAGCAGCGGTTGTGGATGTGCTCCTGATAGTGGACATGCAGTGTCAAAAGAAGTCTATCCTTTCATTAAGTGTAGCATTGATTTCTTTGAAATGTTTCACTTTTCTATACTGATTATTGTGTGTATTTGTTTCCCCTGAGCCACTAATCTGTAGATTCTTATTATTAAGAATTTGTGTAGAGTGAGTGGCTAGAATTATACAGAGAGACTTTCTGCTTTGCTTTATTTTCTTTCATTCCCTGTTTCCATTAAGTGAAGGGTACTTGGAACCAACTTTAATGAAAGAACTGAATGTCGATTCATGCTCATCATAATCTTCTTATTAGAAGTCTTATAGAATGGCTAAGTAGTATCTTAAAATTCAAAGTGACCTGAGCTTACCTACTCCAGTTTCTACTCAATGCAAAGATTTCCTCTTTAATATTTTGACAGTTGACTTGGGCATTTGCCTAGACTACTTAATACTTTCTAACATCGCTTCCTCTATTTCAATCAGCTCTACTCACCGGGCTCAGTGGCTCAGCCTGTAATCCCAGCACTTTGGCAGGCCGAGGCGAGTGAATTGTCTGAGCCCACGGGTTCGAGATGAGCCCCGGCAACCTGGTGAGACCTCGTCTCTACAGTAAAATAAAAAATAGCCCAGCGTGGTAGCATGTCTGTAGTTCGGGCTGCTTGTAAGGCTGAGGCGGGAGGATCACTGGAGCCCAGAATGTCGATCTGGGTTGGCTGTGAACGTGCGTGCTACTTTACTCCAGCCTGGGCGAAGGAGTGGGACTAAGACTTAAAAAAACAACAACAATAACAAAAAACTCACCTTACATTTAGCTGGAATCTGCCTTCCTGAAATAGTGAAATATATGTCCTGCGGCACTACATGGAACAATACTAATAATCTTTTACTGAGTGACAACCTTCTGAATATTTGAAAACAGCTATCAGAGCCCCATTAAGCTTCTTTTCATCCTCCTGCTGCTTACCAATATTTCCGTGTTTGCCAGCCTCTTTTTTCTCCAGCTCACTTTCTTCTGCATGTGGTTCCGTTTGCAAATGAAATGCCCAGAACTGAACCCAGCACTCCAGATAGCTCAGACAACTCAAAAAACTTCAGACACTCTAAGAAAATCTCACTTCCTCCTTACACTTGGGTAGACCAACTCAGTAGATGAGACCAACAAAACCAAAACGTCTTTAACAAAAAGCTTTTCTCAAAGCAACTCTGCAACTTGCTTGAGTTTAGATCCCTGCTGTTTGAAGCATTTTGAGACATTTGGCTTTAACCAAAGCTTATTGGGTGTATTTTCCCCGGATTCTTTGACAATACAACCTAAATTATACTTACTCCTAAAAGGTGTCTATTGATTTTCATCCATCTCTACCAAATTCAACACAATTTTATACTTTTGCTTATTTCTGTATTCCCAAATTCTCCTCACTCTCCTCTATTTTCTCTTTTAAACAATCATTAAATGTGCAGTGTAGTATGCATTATTCCCTTCTACTCATTCATTTGTTGATGTATTTACACTTTATGATATTATTCATTCATAGACTTTTAGTGGTGCTCATATATTTTAGACACTATATTAGACAGGAAGCATAAAAGCAAGAAAGGAAGAAAGGCAGAAAGGCAGAAAGAATATTTATCAGATCCTGTTTTTAAGCAGAACAATTCCAACCAGAGGAACCAGAGCTGAAGTCTTGCATTGTAACAACATAATGTTCTTCTGTTACAGATTTCTAGACAGTGTTCCTGCCACAGATATTTTTGGAAATTAGTAGTAATTAAATATATTGGAATATGCAGTCAATTTAATTCAATAAACCCATTTGAATATTATATTTCTGCATGAATCATATTTACCTACTGAGAATCTTCAGGTTTTTTGTTTGTTTGCTTATTAGCTTAATTAGTTTAGAGATTTTACATTTAATCATTGTAAAAAAACGGTAGCCACATTCCTGGACCATCTCTGAACAATGAAAGCTGCTTGAATTTGATATAAAATGTTGAACATGCATATGGGTGCAGAGTCGAAAAGAGGAAATGTTTGTTCTTCTGCACAGGCTGGGTACTGGAAGGTGAAAACCTCCCACTATGTCGCAGGAAGGGCAGCACTGTCTGTGGTGGCAGGGTTGCACGGAGTGTCTTAGGAGACAGGTTGTGGCAAGTGTAGAACTTCTCACTTGAGCCCTCTGTTGAGCCCAAGTTGTGACAGCAAAGGGTGCCCTGGATGGTGGCATGGACCAAGCAACTGAGGATGATTCTTGAAAACTCCTGAAATGTGTATGCAATCATGGAGGGAATAAAAGAGATGTCACAGTTTTCACTGGAAAAAGGGAGCGCATCTAAGTGAATGACTTACATTTGGGTTGCATTTTAACCATCTAGCAAAACTGGAATTTAAGAAATAGATTTTGTAGGGAAATGAAGTTATGCTTGTGAAAACCCAAGTTAATAGCCTTTGATGTGTGTTGCAACAAATTATAAGGTATTTCTTAAAAGAATTATAGCATGAACATTTTGTCTTTGATAAGGGTTTGCTAAAACCCCTTTACTACTTTGCTTCATTTAAATAGGAACTCACGGTATGTTCTTAGCAAAGCCCTTAGAAAAATGTCAGATAAAGAGCCCTTCAAATGCAAATCCACTCTTTCTTTACTAAACCCACACAGTCATAAGCAAATACTGAGAAATTCATTCTAAAGTGTTCTGAGCTGCTTAAAATGCAATTCTTTAATTCTTATTGACATTTCAAATTGTTAAGCTTAGACTTTTCTAAAGTTAAAGGAATCGATTGTTTGTTTCTCCTGTTTATGGCTGTGTACACACTTGCACCAACTAATAACCTTTGTTTTGGAAGGAAAGATTACACATTCATTTAACTTAGCCTAGGTTCTGTTTGTTTTCAATTAGAAGAGAAACTCCTTTCAAGCACTAGAGGTTATTTATATTTGTTTTGCTTCATTCATAGGACCAAATAAAACTTTTGTACTTATTGTCATTAATGTTGTTGAAAAGAAATTATATTAAAGGAATGGGTTGCAGTAGAAAGAAAAATAATTTAAGAAGTAAAAGATAAAATTAATTTAGATGATATATTTGCCTTCCAGTTCTTTTTTTTTTCTCTTTTTTTTGAGTTGGAGTCTCACTCTGTCGCCCAGACTGGAGTGCAGTGGCCGCTCCGGCCACCGCAGCCTTGACCTGCTGGGCTCCGGTGATCCTTCCACCTCAGCCTTCCAAGTAGCTGGAACTACGGGTGGGCACTACCACGCCCGGCTAATTTTTTTTTGATTTATTGTAGAGATGAGGTCTCGCCAAGTTGCCCAGGCAGGTCTAGAACCCGCGGGCTCAGGCAATTCACTCACCTCGGCCTCCCAAAGCGTGGGATTATAGGCTGAGCCTCCGAGCCCGGCCTGTCTTCCAATTCTAATCTCAAATTGGTAGCAGTGAAAGTGTGAGATGAAAAAGTATAGAAAATCATTTAATTTTTAAAAAATTTAATTCATATATTAGGTATAATTCTTTGCCAAATTCCATGTACTCCTCCAAAAGACACATATACACACAAATTATTATTATCTGTTGACCTACCAAGACTGTATCTTCTGCCAGATATTGTCATTTGACATATAATATTTTCAAATATGAATATAAAACTGCAATGCTTTAAATATGTGTGGTGGGTAGAAAATGTCCCTCTCAAAGATATTAGCATCCCAATCCCTGGGACCTGTGAATATGCTAAAAAGACTTTGCAGATGTGATTAGGGTTAAGGACCTTGAGATGAAGAGATTATCCTGGATTATATGGGTGAGTGTCCTCCAATCACATGAGTCCTTAAAAAACTTTTCTGACTGTAGTAAGAAATAAACGTGACCTCAGAAAGGAAGATCAAGGAGAAATGCAATTTTGCTGACTTTAAAGATAATTCTGCTTCCCTCTATTATGCAGTGAAGAGAATGTTGGCAGCTTCTGGAAACAGGATTCCTTCCTAGAACCTATAAACACCTTCATTCCAGTGAGATCTTTGTCAGGCTTCTGACCTCAGAACTATAATATAATAATACATTTGTGTTGTTTTAAGTCACTATGTTTATGGTAATAAGCTACAGCAGCTATAGAAAACTAATATGATATACCATATTTCAGGAATAAATACTTGCTTTCAAAATTGGGACATATTTTAAAAGATCTTCAATTTTAGCAATGTTTTGATGGAAATTTTTTAAGTGGGATACTTATTAACACTGATAATAAAAAATCCCAAATCCTACCATGGTCAAAGTGTCATGCACACTATTAAATTTCCCTGTGAGAAGATTTTTAACTACACAGTCTTAACTTTATCCAAATTTTTCTTGGGAGATTTATCTACTTTTTAAGATAGAAAGGGCTTCTCAGGAAATTGAAAAATGCATATTATAATTGTGATCCTAACTTTATTCAGACCATACCAATATGAGACTCACTATGAATTCCAGCTTTGTTTCTATAACATCCTGTATTCTGCTTTGGGATGAAATAAAAATGTTGTTGACATTCTTTTTCTTTGGTTTAGAGAAACCTTGATCACATAGAAAAATATCACTTTCCCCCCTAGTCTCTGCATTCTCTACAGCACTTGGAATTGATGAATGCTAATAAATTCATGTTCCTGAATAACTCTTTCAGACAATAAATTATCTTCTGCAGCATTTCCTAAACTTCACTCAAATCTTTGTCATAGAAGTGAAGCCAATGAGAAAAACACTGTCAAAGCAGGGATAAGTGGAATATTATGATTGGACCCATTTAAAAAATTAACTTGTTAAATGCATGTGGATAAAATCTTAGACATGAGCCAAAGGTGATGGGCATATAAAGAAAAATATTTGTAGAACTGTAACATTGTTTTTTAAAAAATTAAAGACTTTTTTACAGCACTTATGCCACAACACTTCAAAACTTTATTTTTATGATGTGAAGGCAATATCATATTATATATTAAGTGATTTTCATTTATTGTATAAACCATGATAGTTTATGATTTAAATTTAAAGTCATACAACATATTGAAACTTAGACAAAATGTGGAAAATGTGTGCCTATGAAAATACATCTACATAAAGATGCATACAAACATAGATATATAATTTATAGATATACAGATAATAGACACATATTTTACAATTTGTCAAAGAACTACAATTAGTACTTGGGCCACCATTCTTAAATTACTAGTGACATCCCTTTTCTGTAATTCTGCTTCCCACTTTTATGGAGTGAACAATTTTATTATATGATTTTAACTAATCCTCAGATACCTCTGGAAAATTCATTAAAAGTCCTTCCAGTGTCTTCATCACCAATTAATATTCTTGAGGATAGTGTGTGATTGTAAGTTAACTGTGTGAAAGATAAAATGTTTTCAAGTCTTTTTTTTAGAGGGGCAGGGTTTTTTTTTTCCCCCTGTTTTACTTTAGCCTCCTCTGCATTTTTGCCCATGGCATATACAATGACAAGGGTGAAAGCATAACACCTAAGTTAGAGGTCTAGCTGTCTGAAGATGAAAGACACATGGAGGACCTGACTTGCCCCTCTCCATGAGGCCTCGCATCCATCCTGCTTACCTTCACGGATCCCCTCTCACGGCTGCCCAAAGCATGGAGCCAATCAGGCTAGATGATTGTCTATTATACCTCGATTAAGCCCACAAACTTAGGGAGGAGCAATTAAAGGCCTCTCTCTGGAGAACTTGTTCCCTCTCCATGATTCCATTAGAACCATTTCCTAGGCTAACACTTGGCTTGCTAGTCTTTCATTCTCTCTTGGTGTTTTTCAGAGTGAAATGTGGGCATCTGGAAGGCATTCATAATGGGAGATGGAAACAATAGGTTTTGCTTATATTTACACTTAATTTTCCTTTTTTTATGATTGTCATTTAAGTTCACGTTTTTAAAATACTTATGAATAGACGTTATTTTTAAACATTTTAGAAATTATTAAGTAACAATATAGTCTGAGGGTGTGTTCTTAAGATTTTTGGCTATGAGTGTGAAGCCAATCAATTGGGAGAAAATTGCAATGGTTGACTATATCTGAGAAAAAGGCCTCACTGCATTAAATAATTTCTGATACTGTTTCCTTTGAAACCTGAGCACAACTTCTGCTTTCCTTGCCTGAAATCACTTTAAAGATTCTCTCATCTTGCTCCCAGTTACCTAGTTCTAGCCTGATTTCTTAAAATAGAGATGCATTAAACTAAGATTGACAAATTTTATTTTAATCTAAAGAACTAGATAGTAAATATTTTGCCATCCATGTTATGCTATGACAAGCACTCAACTGTGTAAACCCTGGTGGTGGTGTACAGAAAAAATGTAGACAACGTGTAAACAATTAGGCATGGCTGTGACTCAGAAGTATTTGATTTACACAAACAGGCGTCGTCAGATAGGTCCACAAATTGTTGTTCTCTGACCCCTTCTTTAGACACTGAGATGTGTTTGTTTATTTCACACAGCAGTTCCCCCATAGCCACGTGGAATTTGTTCCAACTACCCTAGTGGATGCCTGAAATTGCAGGTAATACTGGATTCAATGCATAGATTTCTTTTTATTTCTTCACAATTCTACAGATAGAAAGTTTGTTCTTATCATAGATCTTAGCCACCTCAATATACTTTTTTTTACTAAGACAAAAGTTTCACATTTTTGCTTTATTTATTGTTTTATTTTTTAGATTGGAATTTAGTTTATTTAGAAAGTAAAATAGAGAGAGAAAGAGAGAGAGAGAGAGAGAGAGAGAGAGAGAGAGAGAGAGAGAAAAGTCACCTCCACAGGGTAGGGGAAGGGGCCCAAATTTCCCATTTTTACTTTACTTTAAAAAAGAACTTTTCATCTTTTGTATGTCATAATTGTCAGAATCACTACTCTTGTTTTGGGGGGCTATCACTAAGTAAAATAAGTGTTATTTGAGCACAAGCTCTGTGATACCCAACAGTGGATCTGACAACTGAGAGGGTGTCTAAGTGACTCACCAGAGGGGACTGTGGACAGTGTAGACACGCTAGACCAGGGAAGGATTTGAGTCATGGGTAACATGCAATTTAAAACTCATAAATTGTTTATTACTGGAATTTTTAATTTTATATTTTTTTCTCTGACACTATTGTTAGAATGTTTCCCAACTGACTGTTTGATGTCAATAGGTCTATACTTTTGTCCTTTAAAAGTGCACATTTTTTTCCAGAAAAAAAAATTAACAGTTTCTCTTGGTAATCTATATTATTGCTATTTAAATATACAAATATTTTATACACTCATGAAACATTTCTGTTTCAAAAAACATGTCTCTTAATGCTGCGGTACAAAATACTTGGAACTGGGTAATTTATGAAGAACAGAAATGTGTTTGTCACAGTTCTTTATGTATGTCCATGATTAAGGCACTGGCAGGGTCACTGTCTGGTGATGGCCTGTGCTTTGCTCCCAAGATAGTGCCTTGTGATGACCTCTTCACATAGAGAAGGGTTGAAAGGCAAAAATGTCTAATTGGTTCCCTGGAGACCTTTTATAAGGCATTAATCCCATTCTTGAGGGTGAAATCCTAATGACTTAATTGCCTCTTAAAGGCTCCACTTCTTAACACCGATACACTGGGAATTAAGTTTCAACATGAATTTTGGAGGAGGACACAAACATTCAAACTATAACATATTTGTTTTATAAAATAATATTAACACATATGCAACATTTTAAAAATCAATTTTTTGTATTCATTTATTCATTGAAGAAATATTTACCAGATCAAAAACGTAGGTTTATTTAGGGTGCACTTGATAATTTTATTACTTATAAACTCCGGAAAGATTAGGATATAAATATTTGAGAGTGAAAGAACATCATGGACTGTACCAAGATTAATTTATCTGTCCTTTATTCATAGGTATTAGTCTGTTTCCAATCTTTTGCTTTTATAAAGAAGGCTAAAATAAAGGGTTTTTAAATATAGGTTGCTTTACTACATGCTAGTAGGATGGGTTCTGATAGGTGGAATTGTTGGAACATGGTATGAGCCTTGCAACTTTTATAGTTATTGTCAAGTTGCCATCCATAGAGATTATACCATTTTGATTCACAACGGTAGTGAATGAAGGGCACATTCACTATAACCTATAGAATCATCATTAGAGTATATTTGTAAACCCTTGGGTCATTAACTGGTAGGTAAGTTACCTCCGTGTAGTTTTATGTTGCATTTTTCTTATCATGAGGGAAGCGGAATTTGATGCCCCATTGTTTCTTTTCTTTTTTTATTATTTTATTTTTAAAATGTGGAGTACAAATGAGGGTCAGTTACATACGTGGTCATCTTACAGGTAAAGTGAGGGTGCCCTTATTGATGTTATGGGCCCTCCCCTTCCCTGTCATTGTCCCATTATTTCCAATCCCTGTCTTATAGTATTATGATAAATGTTCAAGGTCCACTTATGAGTACTCAGATGTGGTACTCAGATCCTTGTTTCTGTGATAAATCACTGAGTATTATAGACTCTAATTTCATCCAGGTTGCTGCAAAGTTCATTATTTTGTTTTTCTTTATGGTTGCATAATATTCCATCTTGTAAATGTACCACATGTTCTTTATCCAGTCCACTTTCAATGGACAGCAGAGTTGGGTCTATTTTTTTTTTCTATTGTGAATAATGCTGCAATAGATATGCGTGTGCAGTTGTCTTTATTATAGAGTTAGTTGGGTTCTTCTGGGTATATTTTCAGAAGAAAGACAGCTGAGTCATATAGAAGGAAGATTTTCAGACTTTTAGAAATCACCACACTGTTTTCCACAGAGGTTGTACAGTTTACATTCCAACCAACAATGTAAAAGTACTCTCTTTTCCCTACATACTCTCCAGCATTTATAGTTTTTTGCATTATTGATGATCGTCATCCTGACTGGAGTTAAGTGGTATCTCAGTGTGGTTTTAATTTGCTTTTCTTTGATGATTAGTGAGGCTGAGCATTTTTCATGTATCTGTTGGCTGTTCGTATGTCTTCTCCTGAGAAGTATCTATTCATATCTTTCACCCATTTTTTAATAGGGTTTTTTTTTTTCCTTTTGGCATGTTTGAATTCCTTGTAGATCCTGAATGTTAGGCCCTTGTCAGATATACATTTGGCAAATATTTTTTCCCATTCCATGGGCTGTCTCTCCACTCTCTTGATGGTTTCTTTTGCTTTGCAGAAGCTTTTCAGTTTGATGAGTTACCACTTGTCTATCTTATTTTTTATGACATTCACTTTTGGAGAGTTGATCAGGACTTGATTGACTATTCCAATTTCCATAAGGGTGTTGCCTATATATTTTTATAAGATTCTTATAGTTTGCAGTTTTACATTTCATTGTTTCTTTTCTAAGAATAGTTTCTCTAGACATTTGACCCATTTTTTCTTCTTTTTTTGTTATAACAATATGGGAAACAATTCAGAGTTAGGTATACAAACGTTGATTATGCGGGTAACCTTGATGAAATATGCCCCTGCCTCCCATAGCAGTTTCCCTCAGCTGCCAATCCCACACTCCTCCCCTGACAGTTTCCCACTACTGCCAGTGGCTTTCTTCTATTATTATAATTGTTCAAGGTCACTTATGAGTGAGAACCTATGATACTCTGTTCTTTGTTTCTGTGATAGATCACTGAGTATGATCCATCCAAGTTGCTGCAAGTCCATAAGTTTGTCCTTCTTTATGATGGCAAAATATTCCATTGTGTATATGTACCACATTTTTTTTATCTAGCCCAGCTTCAATGGATAAAATGATTGGTTCCATGTTTTTGCTATTGTGAATAGAGCTGCAACAGACATACTTGTACAGGTATCTTTTTTGTAGAACGATTTGAGTTCCTTCGGGTATATTCCCAATAGGGGAATTGCTGGGTCATATGGAAGGTCAATTTCTAGTTCTTTCAAAAATCTCCAGACTTTTTTACAGAGAGGTTGTACAAGTTTGCATTCTCACCAGCAATGTAGAAGCGTTCCTTTTTCTCTGCATCCTCGCGAGCATCTGCTGTTTGTTTTGTTAATGATGGCCATTCTTACTGGAGTTAGGTGGTATCTCAATGTGGTTTTGATTTGCATTTCTCTGATGAGTGAGGCTGAGCACTTTTTCATGTGTCTGTTGGCTGCCCATTTATCTTCTTTTGAGATGTGTCTATTCATGTTTTTTGCTAACTTTTTAATGGGGCTGTTTGTTTTTTTCCTTTCGGCTCATTTGAATTCCTTATAGATCCTAGATGTTAGGCCTTTGTCAGATATACAGTTGGCAAATATTTTTCCCTTTCTGTAGTCTGTCTCCCTGCTCTCTTGATTGTTTCTTTTGCTTTGCAGAAGTTCGTTAGTTTGATGAGGTCCTACTTGTCTATCTTATTTCTTAAGGTATGGGCATTTAAGGTTCTGAATAGAAATTGGTTGCCAGTTCCAATTTCCATAAGGGTGTCTCCTGCATTTTCTAAGATTCTTATAGTTTCAGGTTTTATGTTGAGGTTTTTATCCATTTAGAGTTAATTTTTGTGTATGGTGATAAGTAGGTATCCTGTTTCAATCTTCTGCATGTGATCAGCCAGTTTCCCCAGCACCATTTGTTGAATAGGTTCTCCTCTCCCCAGTGGTTGTTGTTGGAGGTTTTGTCAAAGATGAGTTGGTTGAGAAATTGAGGCTTAGCTTCCAGAATCTCTATCCTTTTCCATTGGTCTATGTGCCTGATCTTTTACCAATACAAGGCTGTTTTGATTACTGTAGACTTATAGTAAAGTTTGAAGTCTGAAAGTGTGATATCTCCTGCTTTGTTTCTTAGGCTAGGATTATTTTGACTATTTGTGGTCATTTATGCTTCTGTATGAATTTCTGTATTGTCATTTCAAGGTCTCAGAAGAATGATGTTGGTAATTTAATGGGTATTGCATTGAAAATGTAACTTGCCTTTGGTAGGATGGACATGTTAACAATGTTGATTTTTCCTATCTATGAGCATGGAATATATTTTTTCCATTTGTTTGTGTCTTCTTGGATTTCTTCAATCAGTATTTTGTAGTTCTCACTGTAAAGGTCTTTCACCTCTCTGGTTAGAAAGATGCTGAGGTATTTCATTTATTTTGTGGCTATTGTGAATGTGATTGTGTTTTTTTTTGTTTCTCTGCCTGCTTGTTATTTGTGTATAAGAATGCAACTGTCTTTTGCACACTTATTTTATACCCTGAGACTTTGCCAAAGGCCTTTATCAGTACAAGCAGGTTTTTGACAGATTCTTTTGGATTTTTGAAGTAAAGGATTATATCGTCAACAAAGGGGCATAACTTGACTTCCTCTTTTCCTATTTGATACCCCTAATTTCCTTCACTTGTGTAACTGTCCAAGCTAGGACTTCCAACACAATGTTGAACAAGAGTGGGCAGCCTTGTCTTATTCCAGTTTTCAGGGGAAATGTTTCCAGTTTCTGTTCATTTAGCAATATGTTAACTGTGGGTTTATCATAGATGGAACTTACTATTTTGAGGCAATTTTATTTTATACCTAGGTGTTTGACGGTTTTTATCAAGAAGGAATGCTAGATTTTATCAAAAGCTTTTTCTGCATCTAATGATATAATCATGTGGTTCTTGTTTTTACATCTGTTGATGTATTTAATTACATTTATGGTCTTGTGAATATTGAGCCAGTCTTGCATCCTGGGGATGAAACGTACTTGGTTATTTGGATGATTTTTGAGATGTGTTTTTGGATCTGATTTGCTAGAATCTTGTTGAGGATTTTTGCATCTACGTTCGTAAGAGATATTGGCCTATAGTTCTCTTTTTTTGTTGATTCTTTATCCCTTTTGGTTACCAGTGTCACATTAGCTTTGTAAAATGATTTGGGTAGAAGTCCATCTTTCTCAATTGCCTGGATACTTTCAAAAGGATTGGTA
>CAUYQG010276831.1:0-12196 GCA_963574415.1 Tarsius wallacei | reverse complement strand
GGGAGGCTGAGGTGAGTGGATTGCCTGAGCCCACGGGTTCGAGACCCGCCTGGACAACTTGGTGAGATCCCATCTCTACAATAAATAAAAAAATTAGCCGGGCGTGGGAGTGTGTGCCTGTAGTTCCAGCTACTTGGAAGGCTGAGGCGGAAGGCTCGCCGGAGCTGGCAGGTCGAGGCTGTGGTGGCCGGGAGCGGCCACTGCACTCCAGTCTGGGCAACAGAGTGAGACTCCAACTCAACAACAACAAAAAAGCTTTGGTCTTGTTCAATTTGCCTAAATCATAGGCACTCATGTCTTGTTCTGGCTGATCCTGTCACCCATTGGTTTAAACCAGCTCTGAGTGAAGTCCCCTTGGTGTCATCATCCCAGGCTTTCTCATTCTCCCTCCAGAGGCCCCTCCGAAGCAGGCTCTTGCTTCGAAATTTGTGTGCCAAGGGAGCTGCCATTATACTCTAGTTTGAGGGACACTGATTCTTAGATCATTTGCATAACAGATAATTCCCATTTCAGGAAAAGAACTTTGACCATTCTCTTCCTCAATTCATTTCGTCAAAAGAGAAATGTTCCTGCATGCCAGCTAGGCACGCAGAATCTGGAGTTGCTCATCTGTGGGAGAGAAAAACAAAACTCCACCCATGAGGAGGCTGGTTAGAGACCCACCAATAGGGTATGCAAGAAATTCTTGAGGCTCAGCCCCTCAGCATCAGGGAAGTTCTTCCAGAGGAGGTGTCGGTGTCAGGGAACATGCTACCTGTCACTCTGTGGGTGCTCAGTGGACAAATGCAATATGAGCCAACCCTGGCTACAGCTGCAGGCCGTGGGAGATGCGTGCTCAGCCCCGGCCCTCACCTTCATCCTCCAGAGTCCCTGTGCAGAACAGAGGGTTTGCTGGTTTGTTTTCATTGTTTAGAACCCCGACTCCAGCCTGGGCAACTTGGTGAGATCTCATCTCTACAGTAAATAAAAAAATTATTAGCCGGGCATGGTAGCGCACGCCTGTAGTTCCAGCTACTTGGAAGGCTAAGTGGAAGGATTGCCAGAGCCCAGCAGGTCGAGATTGTGGCGGCTAGTAGCGTGCCACTGCACTCCAGTCTGGGTGACAGAGTGAGACTTCAATTCAAAAAAAAAAATAAATAAATAAAATAAAAATAAAAAAATTAGCCAGGCATGATGGTACGTGCCTGTAACTCCAGCTACTTGGAAGGCGGAGGGATCACCTGAGCCCAGCAGGAGTGGTTGCTGTGGCTGTGAACATGACACTGCACTCCAGCTTGGGCAACAGAGCAAGACTCTGACTCAAAAAAAAAAAAAAAAAAAAGAATCTTACTGACGATAGGAAGAAAAGTAGAATGAGGCTTTTTTAAAAAATAAAAGTTGGGGGAAAAACCCAATACCCAATAAGTACAAATGCCCAAACCCTAAACACAATTTATACATTTAGTCTATCATTACAGGAATTGGTGATCCCAAAACAAAGGAGGAAGGGGAAGAGCCAAAAACAAAAAATGGCTCCTTTGAATAAATGAATGAGCCCACCTAGGGCAGGGGCTGTGAGGGGTCAAGCCTGGAGACTAATCCTCTTCCCTCACACTGTCCCTCCCAGAGGCCCTGAAGCTTGAGCGGGATGTGCGTGGCTATGCCTATTTGAACCAGGAGGTGTCCAGAGTAGATGGCATGAATGACGCCTCCAACTTCAAGGCTGTACAGGTGGGTGCCCAGGGTGACAGGCTTGGGCCTTTAGGTGGTATTCTGAGAGGCATTGGACTGGCATTGCCAGTTCAGCTTCTGACTTCTGCTTTCTGCTGAAGAATGCAATGACAGTGATCGGGTTCTCGGAGGAGGAGATCCGACAGGTGCTGGAGGTGACAGCCCTGGTGCTGAAGCTGGGGAATGTGAAGGTGGCTGACGAGTGCCAGGCCAATGGGATACCAGCCAGTGGCATCTGTGATGGGAGAGGTCCGCACCGTCCTGCTGGAGTCCCCACCCAGCCCCTTGAATCTCCTACTGCAAGTCCTGTCCTTCTGCCATCTCCAGCATAATTGACTTCACCCTGATACAGTCCCACTCAGCCCACTCCTAAGTTCTCCCTTCAACAGACTTGTCAAGAGTCCCCAGTGAAGTCTATCAGAATGAGGTTTTTGAAGTTTGATAGATTTAGGTCTGACATGTCTCTGAGTCTCAGCTGATTCTTCTGCAAAGTGGTGATAATCACATCTGTTCCAGGAGAGTCTCATAGTAGATGATGCACATAGAGTGCCCAGGTCTCCCTTCTCCTGCATGCCCCCTCCCCCCGCCCCCCGCCCTATGCCCTGAGATTCCTCCAGGCCATGTTCTGCGTTGGCTGCAATGACCTCCCCAGTGAGACTCAGGGGACACCAGTCTCCAGGGGGTTTCACATATCATTTTTCCCTCCCTCCCCTGACAGAGAGTCCCTTCAAAGACTGTGTTGTATTTTCTCATTACTCCAGGTGTTCAGGAGATTGGGGAGTTGGTAGGTTTAAAGTCAAAGGAACTAGAGAGAGCTTTGTGCTCAAGGACCATGGAAACGGCCAGAGAAAAGGTGGTTACTGCACTGAATGTCATCCAGGTAAGAGGCGCTGCTAGAGGGGCTGCTTTTGAGTCATTCTGTGGCTGCCCTGCTGACTGGCATGGTCTCACCCTGCAGGCTCAGTATGCTCGGGACGCTCTGGCTAAGAACATCTACAGTCGACTCTTCAACTGGATAGTGAATCGAATCAACGAGAACATCAAGGTGAGTGACTGCTCCTCTCTCTCATCACGCACTGGTCTGCCTCACCTTCCTGCCCTGGTTACCTGCCCCATACATTGGTTTCTGAGATGGGCAGGGTAAGGAGAATGAGGGGGAGGGTAAAGTTCCTTCCAATAGTGTGCTGCTCCAGAAACTGGTTTTTTAGATGGACAACCTGGTCTTAAACTTCTGGCCTCATTCGATCCTCCCAAAGCACTGGGATTATAGTGTGAGTCACCACGCTGGCCAGGTGGACAATTTGTATCCATCAGCTACTTGCCAGTCATGTGGACTTTCAATTTCACAAAGATTCTGGGCCTCAGTTTACTGACTTGGAAATGCCCAATAAGACTATAGCACTAATGACCACCTGTTGCACAGGGTTTAGTGAGGATTGGATAAAGTTATCCAAGCAGAGTATGGTTACCATATAATCCAGCAATTCCACTCCAAGTGTGTATCTAAGATAACTGAAAAAAGATGTCCTTGAAAGACTTGTACACAAATGTTCATAGAGATCTTATTTCTGATAGCCAAAGGGAAGAAACAACCCAGATGTCCAGGAACTGGTGAGTGGATAAACCAAGTGTGGCATATTTATATGAAAGAATAGTATTTGGCCATAAAAAGGAATGAAGTACTGATACGTGCTACAACATGGATGAACCTTGTAAAGATCACGCTGAGGGAAAGAAGCCAGCCACAAAAGACCACATTGTGTATAATTCCATTGACATGAAATGCCCAGAAGAGGCATGTCCATAGAGATGGGAAGGAGATCGATGATTGCCAGGGCCTGGGGAGAGAAGGAGGAGGGGGTGACTAATGGGCACAGACTTTCTTTTTGGGGGTGATGAAAATGCTCTGAAATTAGGTAGTGGAGATGGTTGTACAAACTTTCTAGTATACTAAAACAGAAACAAAAACACTGAATTGTACATGGTGCATGAATTCTATTCAATAAAGCTATTATTAGAAAATTATCTACATGGAAGTGCCGTCTGTTTAGAAACCATTACTGAAAGGCAGTGATTTGACTTGGCTTGGGTAAGGGTAAGCACTTATACCCTTCTGAAGTTTGACTTTTTCATCTGTAAAATGAGAATAATCACACCTTATAAGGTTCTAATATACCTTAATTAAATAAGGACATGGGATTTTTGATAAGATGCTCTACCAATATGAGGAATGATTCTTGTCCTGAGAGGATCCGATGTCCGTCTACTTCATAGCATGGGAACACCACTCTGGGATCCGTCTGCGTCTTCCTTTCCTCGTTTCCTCCCTCTTTGCTTGTCCTCGAGTGCATGGGGGAGGAACAGCTCCTTTCCAGGTGGTCACACTTCCTCTAGTTCTGCTTGTCCCCTACTCCAACCCTGTCTGCCCCAAAGGGCCTGGCCTGCAGAGGGGGCTGTCCTCAGAATTATCTTTCTCTCCCTTCCAGGTGGGCACCGGAGAGAAGAAGAAGGTCATGGGGGTCCTGGATATCTACGGTTTTGAGATACTGGAGGTGAGAGAGCCTTCTCCGACCACAGCACCCTGCTCCCCTGGGGTTGGAGCTGGACAGGCTCAAGGGGGAGGGTCTTTAACCGGTGTGCCCTCCTGCAGGATAATAGCTTCGAGCAATTCGTGATCAACTACTGCAATGAGAAGCTGCAGCAGGTGTTCATAGAGATGACCCTGAAAGAGGAGCAGGAGGAGTATAAGAGAGAGGTAAACCAGGCCTTCTCTTCCCCACTGCCCCTTTCTCAAATGACTTGTAGGCATCTGCCACAGCTTCTTGGTCACAACTGCCTCTCAGTTGTCTCCAGATGGGAACACAAGGGTCAAAATGTTTCCCTTGCACGGTTTATCTTCCCAGCATTTCCGAGTCACTCTGATTCTCTGCTCTTCATCCTCCACTTCCCCATTCTCCCACTGCAGGCCAGGCCAGGCCAGGCAGGGCACAGACTGATGGAAGGGTGTGTGCGCGGAGAGTCCTGACAAGGCAGACGTGACAGCTATGCTTGGCCTATGGCAGGCTGTGAGCCAAATATAGAAGGGCTATTTCTCCTGGGCTTGGCACCCTACCACATCACCTTCTGTGTCCTTCTCTAACATCTCAGAAGCCTCTGTCTCCTCGGGGCCCTGGCTGCTGCCGCCGTCCCCTCTTGTAGCACCCTGATCCCGACTTCCTCACCAGAAGTGCCTCCTGGCTCCAAATTTCCACACTCCCTCCCTGACTCAGGGCAAACCCCTGTTTTCTAGGGCTGGGTGTTAGACAAGCTCTCTCTGATTGAGCTAATTTCCCCCAAAGTGTGAATGGCTAAGAGTCTCACTCATTAGAACCCTCCCAGGGACAGTCCCTTGGGAGCTCTCAGGAGTCTGTGGCAGCAGTATTTTATTCAGGCAATGTGGTCACAATGTGTAGAGACGTTCTTTAAGTTGTTTTGTGTGTTTTAATTTTAGCTATCTAAGTGATCAACTACACAACACATTCCCATACTTCAAAATTCAAAAACTTAAAAAGGAAGGTCCCCTCCCACCTCTCTCCTCCACCCCCCTCCTACCCAGAAGCACCCAACATGGGCCTTCTTCCAGAGGTCTCTTCATGTATGCAAGCAAATCCTTAAATATATTTTTCCACAACATTTATACAAATGGCAGTAAATACACTCTGTCCTGTACTTTGTTTTCATCACTTAGCAAGAGATCTTTCCACATCAGTATGTAGAGATCCTTTTTCACGGGAACATAGGATTGTAAAGATACCATCATTCATTTAACTGGTTGGGGAAGGTATTTTGGGGATGAAGTGGGAGGGCAACTTGACTTAATTTTGTATTCTGCTTTCTTTAAAAATGTGTGAGGGAGGAGGGAAAGAAAGGCCTGTGCCCCTCAGTCCCCAACCACAACTGGGAGTGACCCAGCCTGGGACATCTGGCCACTGGACGGGACCAGGAGCTATCCTAACTGTGGTCCTGGTGCCCTGTAAGTCCTCAAAATAGAGAACAATTGTCTTTAGATCTGCTGCTTTTATACCATTCTTGTGTCTTTTAAAGATTACATAGTCCCAAAATATCATGTAGCCAGTGGTTCCTAAAGGGTGGGCCAGCAGTGTCAGCGTCACCTGGAAACATGCTGGAAATGCAAGTTCCAGGGCCTGGTCCCAGACCTGGTGAATCAGAAACTTGGGGAGTGGGACTCAGCAATCTGCATTTTAACAGGCCCTCAGGTGACTGTGACACATACCCAGGTTTGAGATCACTGATGTAGATCTTTGAAGATGTGTCAAAAGAGTTGTATTGTTTAATGATGATGTCTCGCTCATGTGCTCTGGTTTTATGGAGCAGAGTAGTGTGGCCATTTGCCATTCCACATACACACAGATCCTTCCCCACGCCCACACCCAGGGAATCTTTATCCTAGTCCTCACTCAGCATTTTACACTTCCCTCCCCGCCCTGCACCACCTACGAGGATCTCTGCATTGTCTCCCCCTCTCTCACAGCTGCTCTGGTTCCTTCCATGTGTCTATCCACCCATCCCACAAATTCTGCAGCAACCTTGGAGGGATGGGGATGCAAATGGAGGTTATACCAAAGACCCTTCATGCTATGGGGCTTCTGACGACCTTTGTGGGTTGGGTGAAAGGATGGCTGGCTATGGCGAGGTCTTTGAAGACTTATCCTGGACCTGCTCTCTATAATGTGTTGTGTCCCCTCACCAGGGCATACCATGGAAAAAGGTGGACTACTTTGATAATGGCATCATCTGCAACCTCATTGAGCATGTGAGCTCATTTTCTCTTATCTCGGGGACTTCTCCTTCCAGATTGCTTGAATGTTCTTTCCCTGTCTTTCTCCCCGACTTCCTACACGGTGAGGGTGGTAGAGAGGGCAGAGGATGAGAGGGGCAGAGGGAGCAGCAATGAGAATGTGGACATCATGGAGGATAAGGTCTAGGTTGGGCTGCTCTTGTCCCCTGACCCAGAATCAGCGAGGCATCTTGGCCATGTTGGACGAGGAGTGTCTGCGGCCTGGGGTGGTCAGTGACTCCACTTTCCTGGCAAAGCTGAACCAGCTTTTCTCCAAGCATGGTCACTACGAGAGCAAAGTCACCCAGAATGCCCAGCGCAAGTATGACCACAGCATGGGCCTCAGCTGCTTCCGCATCTGCCACTACGCGGGCAAGGTGACATGGCAGGGCTGGAGGGCAAAGACTAGGGACTGGCACAGGCTGAAGGCAGTGGGGAGGAACTGGGGGGAGATGAGAGCTGAGAATATTTCACAGTGAGACTGGGACGGCCAGTACTGAGATAATGTCCTGGGGTCTCCAAACCAATAGCTGTTCCTCCACAGGTGACATACAACGTGGCTGGCTTTATTGACAAGAACAATGACCTACTCTTCCGAGACCTGTCCCAGGCCATGTGGAGGGCTCAGCACCCCCTCCTTCAGTCCTTGTTTCCTGAGGGCAACCCCAAGCAGGTGTCTCTCAAACGCCCCCCGACTGCTGGAGCCCAGTTCAAGGGTTCTGTGGCCATCCTCATGAAAAACTTGTATTCCAAGAACCCAAACTACATCAGGTAACTGCTGGCGTGCTGGGGGACATGCTACATATATGATGGCATGTGCAGAGTCCACACACTGTGGACTCTGTCTGTGGGGGGAGTAAGGATATAAGGGCCCTTTCCTCAGAGAGAACAGCTGGATGAGGAGCTGAGAGTCCTGTGGGGGAAGCATTGAGTTGGGCAGGGACAACACAGAAGTGAGTGAAACTGGGGAGGCCAGTGTGTCTGTTGACAGTGGCATGGAGATGGGTGACCCTGGCAAGGTGTTCACTGCTCAAGCCTGTGTTTTGCCCTACCTCCCACACAGGTGCATAAAGCCCAATGAGCACCAGCAGCGAGGCCAGTTCTTCTCAGACATGGTGGCCACCCAGGCTCGCTACCTGGGGCTGCTGGAGAATGTGCGGGTGCGACGGGCGGGCTATGCCTACCGCCAGGGGTACAGGCCCTTCCTGGAAAGGTACCGACTTCTGAGCCGGAGCACCTGGCCTCACTGGAATGGGGGAGACAGGTAAGGCCCCGTGGTGAGACTGGGGAGCAGGGAAGGACAGGGTGGGAGACTTCTCTGGGGGAGAGACCTAGAGGCTCTGAGCACATCTGCTGAAGCTGGGACAGGGATCGTCGAGGGTATGAGTTGCGTGATCAGTTCCCGGAGGCTGGCGGGGTCAGGGCAGGGTGGAAGAGGACACTCTCCCTCTGCAGCTTTCCCTCTGCTCCTACAGGGACGGGGTCGAGAAGATCCTGGAGGAGCTGAGCCTGTCCTCAGAGGAGCTGGCCTTTGGGAAGACAAAGATTTTCATAAGAAGCCCCAAGACTGTGAGTCAGAGAGGGCACTTGCATTTGGTGGGGATGGGGGGTGGAGGAGTTGAGAGTCCCTCGAGAAAGAGGCTGGAGGGGAAGGGAGCATCTGCAACCTGGAAGGATGGTGGATGGGGAATCTCCTCTGTGCAGGAACGTTTCCCTGGGAATCCTTGGGTCCCCACCCTCCCTGAGCCTGGAGCTGGGTGTGCCCCACAGCTCTCTCTGAGTGCCTCGGCCTGAGGCAGAGCTCTTGAGGGTTGTGGAAAAGTAGGCTTGTGCCTGATTTTCCAACACCTAGCACAGTGCTGGCGATGGGGTTAGAATTCAGCAGATGCTTGTTTTTTTTTTTTGAGTTGGAGTCTCACTCTGTTGCCCAGACTGGAGTGCAGTGGCCTCTCCTGGCCACCGCAGCCTCAACCTGATGGGCTTCGGTGATCCTTCCGACTCAGCCTTCTGAGTAGCTGGAACTACAGGCGCGCGCTACCACAACCGGCTAATGTTTGATTTATGGTAGAGATGAGGTCTCGCCAAGTTGCCCAGGCGGGTCTCGAACCCGCGGGCTCAGGCAATCCACTCACCTCAGCCTCCCAACAGATGCTTGTTAAGGGTTAGAATTCAGCAGATGCTTGTTAAGTGTTTCTTCGCAGCTTTTCTACCTGGAAGAGCAGAGGCGCCTTCGGCTCCAGCAGCTGGCCACGCTCATCCAGAAGACCTACCGCGGCTGGCGCTGTCGCACCCACTACCAGCTTATGCGGAAGAGTCAGATCCTCATTTCCTCGTGGTTTCGGGGCAACATGGTACTGTCGTCCCCAAAGCCCCATACCCCTCACTCTAATGGGTGGGGTGGCAGGTGGTTCAGGAGGTGGGGTGTTTCTAACAGCTCTAACGTTTTCCACAGCAAAAGAGACACTATGGGAAGATAAAGGCGTCCACACTGTTGATCCAGGCTTTCGTGAGAGGATGGAAGGTGATGAGGAGGAGGAGAGGGGCTTCCTCCCCACACATGCTTCCTCACGGATTGTGCCACTGCTAAGGAGAAAGAGCAGCAGGGAGCGAGTCCTGCCTGTACCCGCAGACACACACCCACACAGCCCTTCGCATCCATGCGAAGGGCTGTGTGGGTGTGTGTCTGGGGGTGTGGATGCCTGCCGGGGAGACCCGTGTAGTGTCTGAGTGTGTGGACGTCTGACTTGGCAGCAGAGCTCTGCCTTCTGCTCTAAACATCCTCGCTGCCAGCTTGTCTGTCTTTACTCCCTCTTTCCAGCTACCTACTCAGCGCTTTATCTTACTCTGTTCCTTGTGTGGTTGAAAAAATAGTAGAACCTCTTCTAGAATCTGTCTTCACTTTGGCTTCTTTCTTGTATGTTTCTACCAGGCCCGCAAGAATTACCGAAAGTATTTCCGGTCAGGGGCTGCCCTCACCTTGGCAAATTTCATCTACAAGAGTATGGTAAGTGGTGGGAGTGGGGGTGGAGCAGGGAGGGACAGATCTGGAAGAGGAAGACATGGGGTTGAGAAAAGATGACTCAAAGCTTTTCCTCAAAAGCTTCCTTACTATGCATGTACTGAAATCCTAGGAGAAGAAGGGACAGGGCAGCAAGCTGCAGGGCAGCGCCCGCGCCTGGGATCCCAGGACAGAAGCAGACAG
Source organism: Tarsius wallacei (assembly GCA_963574415.1). NCBI lineage: Eukaryota > Metazoa > Chordata > Mammalia > Primates > Tarsiidae > Tarsius > Tarsius wallacei. The sequence continues at coordinate 2,447 of CAUYQG010276831.1, read as the reverse complement.
CGTTTTGACATGAGTGGCCCCTGCAGGCAACCTTGTGGCAGGAAGGGGTCCCAGCACACCCACCATGTGGTCCATGGGCAAACAGGCTCAAGAAGAGACTGGGGCTGGATTTTAACAACAGTGGAAGCAGCTAGGTCTTATTGGGAACAGCATGAGACACACAGAGGGTTAACCAGCCCAGCCACCTGCGATCCATTTTAGGGTTGGGGTGAGGATAGAAGAGTCATACCTTCCTTCTATTCCCTCTGAAACTATAGCAGGCAGGTGAGAAAGTAAGTCTCAACTGGGTGTGGTGGCTCATGCCTGTAACTCCAGCACTTTGGGAGGCAGAGGTGAGAGAATTGCCTGAGTCCAGGAGTTTGAGACCAGCCTAGGCAACTTGGCAAAACCTCGTTTCTACATTAATAAAAAAATTGGCTGGGCATGTTGGCACATGCCTGTGGCTCCAGCTACTTGGAAGGCTGAGGAGGAAGGATCACCTGAGCCCAGCAGGTCGAGGCTGTGGTGGCCGTGAGCATGCCACTGCACTCCAGCCTGGACAATGGAAGGGGATTCCTACTCAAAAACAAAACAAAACAAACAAAAAAGAAAGAAAAAAAGTAAGTCTCATGAAGGACCGATCCTAATTCTGGAGGACTTGGGTCATGATAGGCGGGAAGGAGCCAGGACCAGGCCTACATATTCAAACTATGGGCAGTTTCTAGTAGGAGTAAAACATGGTCAGAGAACAGCAATGTCTGGAGACATCTGTTGGATATCAATGGTGCTTCTGAGAAGCGCTGGGGGGAAACCAGGCAGAGAACAGCACTTCAAGGGAAACCTTGGGAAAAGCCAGAGAGGGAGGAAGAGCAGGGGATCTTGGACAGAGGGCTGGAGTAAACTGCAACTGCCCTCTGCTGGTTTGATTTTTTTGTTTTCCTTTCAAGTCAGTGTCTTACTCTGTTGGCTGTTGTGCAGTGGTGCAATCATAGCTCACTGTAGTCTCCAACTCCTAAGCTCAAGTGTTCCTCTTGCCTCAGCCTTCCAAGTAGCTGGGACTATAGGTGCATGCCACTACACCTGGCTAACCTTTTGATTTTTAGTAGAGATGAGGTCTTGCTCTATTGCCTAGGCTGGTCTCGAACTCCTGGGTTCATGCAGTCCTCCTGCCTCGGCCTTTCAAAGTGCTAGGATTACAGGTGTGAGCCACTGCACCCGGCCTGGTTCGTTTTTGACAGTGTTTAGGACCCTTGTTAACTGTGCTCAATCAGACGTGAGACATGCACATTTGGAGTCCCTCTTTGTGGTTAGAGAGGCTGGATCCCCGGGCCAAAGAGAAGAATGGGAGCTCTGAAGCTCTGGGCCTCTTCGTGGCCTCCCAGATCCTCCATTTCCTCTTCTCCTTCCTCCCCAGGGAAGTTCCATCTTCCAGGGTTCTTCTCCTGTGAGTCCAGAGCGTATGCCTTCCAGAGTACATGCTCTGCTCTCCTGCCACATACCTGAACCCTGTAATCTGGTTTCACTCCTATCTCCTGACTGCCCTCCTTCTACCTTTCCTTTCCTCTGTTTATTATCAGGCAGCTGCTGAATGTCAGCCCAGGGGCTGCTGGCCTTTGACCAGTATTTCGATAAATCACATCCCCCTATGGAAGCATGCAGGGGCCACTGGGCATTGACACACCCTCCCCCACCTGTGTTTCTAACTATCCCAGTTTGCCATTGCCTGGACTAATGCTAGTGCCCATTATCTTTTGAACACTTACTATGTGCTAAGCTCTTTACATGCGTTAACTCGAATGTTTTCAGCAACCCTGTGAGGTAGACCCTTTTCTCTCTCCCATTTTATAGGTAAAAAACTAAGGTTCAGAGAGGTTAACTAACTTGCCAGTAGAGCTAGGATGCAGTAGAGCTATTTGACTTCAGAGCTTTGAACAGCTGCCTAAGGCTGTCCCCCACTAACAGGGACCTGAGTATCCATGGCCCTGGGCAGACCTGAGTAGGAGGTCCCAATAGGGAGGGGCAGTACTTGCCAAGTTTAGACAAAAACAAACACAAAAAAGAAGAAAACCCTCAGAGGTGCCACATTAATTGAAACAAAGAGGATGGTGGCATATACTTAGGACTGTTTGCTGAATTAAATCAACCAGACCAAAGACAGGGGCTCCAGGGTGGTTGGAGGCCTCCCAGGCCCAGATCCTGTGGACCAAGCCCAGTAGGCCTGCAGTGGAAGTGTCAAAGGGCTGGGCTAGTTTTTGCAGAGTTATAGCAATGTATTGTGTGCTCTGACTTTTACTCTTTTAATTTTTTTTTTTGAGTTGGAGTCTCACTCTGTCACCCAGACTGGAGTGCAGTGGCCGCTCCCGGCCACCGCAGCCTCGACCTGCTGGGCTCTGGCAATCCTTCTGCCTCAGCCTTCCAAGTAGCTGGAATTACAAGCGCGCGCTACCACGCTCGGCTATTTTTTTTTA
>CAUYQG010276829.1:0-12763 GCA_963574415.1 Tarsius wallacei | reverse complement strand
TTTAATCTGAGGCTAGAGTGGCCATAGGTGATCATGTGACGTTGTCTCCTCATTTTTCCTGCTTTCCTTAAGCTATTTTCAGTATTCTTGGAGATAGGTATGCTCCATTAGCTTTTGTATTTCTTTCTTTTTTTTTTTTTTTTTTGAGTAGGAGTCTCGCTCTGTCGCCCAGACTGGAGTGCAGTGGCACGCTCCCGGCCACTACAGCCTCGACCTGCTGGGCTCCAGCAATCCTTCTGCCTCAGCCTTCTAAGTAGCTGGAATTACAGGCACGCTCTACCATGCCCGGCTAATTTTTTGATTAATGTAGAGATGAGGTCTCGCCAATTGCCCAGGCGGGTCTTTAATAGTTGATTGACTTAGCTAGTCAAAGATGTGCCCTACAGCCACTCAAATGATGAAAGTGTCATGAATTCAAAAAACTCCTCTAAAAAGTCACTTGACTTTCACAGGAGATTTACACACACACACACACACACACACACACACACACACTTTCACTTCACCGACATTGCTTCCTAATATTTGTGTAAGACCGTGGGGCCTCTTAGCTCACACAGCCATGAAAGATCAGCAATGATAGACATCAAGGAATTTAGTGTTTTCTATCATTTTCAATCCATTTTTTAAATAAATATGGCTCACCAATGTGTCTTTTCACTGGGCATCTTTATTTACTAAAAAAAGTTGGAAACTGCTTTTGAAAAAGTCTAAAGAATTAAAACAAAACACTAGATACAGTCAAATATTTAACCAAATTTATTTAATGTTCAAATAAAGGTCCCACAACAATGAAAATCATTAGTGGAGATTGCAGCCACTCTCTTATTATTTCACACTCTTTTGGCACACTATAATAAATATTTCTCTAAACAATGAACTCAGTGTATTCTCAGCAACCTTGAGTGACTTAAGATTCTGATTAGCTGAAACTCACAGACTCCAATAGATCTATTGTAATCAGAGATTGGTGGCATTTTCCAGCCAAAGGATCACGTAGAGACTATCTATTCAAGCATCTGAATTTTACAAAGAAACTGAGGCCCAGAGACTTGGGATCCTTGTCAATATCCCCTAGCTATTAGGGGCAGAGGAAAAGCAGCGCTGGCTCCTAGCACAGGGCTGGTTATATGCCCTTGAATTTGACTCTCACCTTGTTATTGTGGCGCCTATGACTCTGCTGTCCTTTAATACAGAAGAAGAAATGCTACAAACTCTGCTTGAAAAGGTGGGGGATTTAATTAATGACTCAGATCCCATTAGCTGATTACCTTTATTTTTGCTTATTCATGCCAGAATAGTTCCTATATTAGCAAGAAATATTAAAATCATTCTATGCCAACACCTCTTAGCCTGGAAAACATTTTCTTTAGAAAAGTTAGTGGAAAAATACTATCTTAACGACAACTCCTTTGAAAGAAACTTAATTTGGCATTAGACAATCCAGACTCATTGAATGATGACACAGCAAAAAATTCAGCAGCAGAAAACTCTGAAACAAAGTAGCATTTGTCTCTCTGGCTTTCTCATACACACACATACACACACACACACACACACACGCACACACACACACAAACTTTAATAAAAACTCTCAACGAGAAATAGAAAATGACCAGAAGTTTGAAGAAACACAAAGACGGATGGAAATACAGAATCATCCACACACAAAAAGAACATTGTGCTCTTCTGAGTGTAAAGCTCTGTTGAAACAAAAAATTTCAGTCTTTCCTGAAAGTGCTTTTCCCTCCAAATATCTAGAGAAGTCTCCTCCTTTGACTGTAGAACTGGGAAGGTCTGAGACAGATAGGAAGAATCAGAGCACATCACATCACATCAGGTCATAGAAAATAAGTCAAATAGTGAGAAGTGCTTCAAGGGAGTTAGACAGCTTGTATCTCTGCTTAGGCAAGAAACTTCTTTAAATCTTGCTTCAAAGGTTATATTACCCTAATGCTGATATTCCTAAATGATCATTAGTTCTCTCTCTCTCTCTCTCTCTCTATATATATATATATACACACATATATATATATGTTTAAAATATTTTCCCACACACCAAGCTCACCCCCCATAATGAAGCAATGATATTAATAAAATATCACAATATCTATATTGTGAGCAACAGCAAAGTACCCACTATGGCGACTGTTATCTCCATGGGGCAGGCAGTGCAATATAGTGTGTAGTGTGGCGTGGAAAGACCATTGTGTTGGGGTCACGAGGTGGGCTCTGGCTCCAGTTGGTCAGGGCTTCTTCCCTCTTCTGCCCTGGTCAGCTGTGGACATCAGGTAAGTTGCAGTGTCTCTGTGTCTTGGGTCCTCATCTGTGGAAGAACAGAAAATGGCACCTGGGCTACCGTAGGTCAATACAAAGAGATGATACAGCCCACATGCATTGCTCAGCAGAGTGTCTAGATCACAGTCAGCACTCAACAAATGCCAGCCTTCGTGTCCCAAAATAAATTTGAAGAAGGAGGAGGAAGAAAGAAGAGGAGAAGGATGAGGACAAAGAAAAAAAGAAGATAGAGAAGATGCTAAGACTTTTTGACAACAGGGGACATATACCCAAATACACTGTACCCTTTCCCAGGTGTCTCTGGGTTCTGGTTCCCTGAATTTCTCATCTGCAGGGACAGCGGACAGAGCTGTGGAGACTCACTGGGCACCTTATCCATGGCTGATACTCTCAGGAAGTGCTTCCAAGACTGACATTTCCCACCACTGCAAGAAGCTCCCCACACACCAACACCAAGTCGCTTCCTAGGTGACACTGAGAGATTGTATGGCCTTTTTCTTGTTATCTAGACTGGTTATTCCAAACCGACTCTCATCCGCCTGTCAACTGAGTCAAGCCATTCAGATACATCCTCTACCATTATGTAGATCAGAGAACTCCTGAGTTGGAATTCGTAACTGACTCCAACGTTCATGACTAGAGTAAGGAAACACTCTTGCATTCAGATGCCTCACCCAAGCCCCTGGGACAACTTATTCTGCAAGTTATAGGAGGCAGCTAACTAGAAACACATGAGGGGGACCCAAAAAATCCAGAATTTATTTATAAAAAATTGTATGTTTATTCTTACATGTTTAAACTTCAGTCACCTTCAAAGTACTCTCCATTGGATGTAATACACCTCTCAAGATGCTTTCTCCACTATTCAAAACAGTTTTTGAATTCGTCCATTCTGATGCCTTTGAGTGCTTCTGCTGTTTTTTGTTTCGCCTCTTCCACATCAGCAAAACATTTCCCTTTGAGGACTTTTTCCATCTGGGAAAACACAAAAAGGTTGCCGGGAAAGAGATCGGGTGACTAGGGAGGGTGGGGCACAAGGGTCATGCCTTTTTTGGTCAAAACTGCTGAACACTCAATGTGGTGTGGGCAGGTGCACTCGTAAACCACCCATCATGAAATGGGCAAGTGTGTTAAAAGGTTCTCAAAAAAATTCACCCAATCCAAATGCAGACAATGCCAGCTGGTCCACTGATGCCGATGGGTTTCTAGAACACGTATCTAGCAGGGGCAGCTTGTACTGCAAGGGGCCCGCCCTCCAAAAGATGATTTCGGGGTTTGGGGGGTTCCCCCTTGTACATCATAAAATGACAAAATAGCAGGTAAAAACAGAAAACTGGGAGCAGGGGAAGCTCAATTAGAATAGACTGTCAACATCAGGTGGAAGGGAACCTCTCAGATGCAGGTGGAATCTTCCTCCACTGATGGCAAGCTGGGCTGGAAGGCAACGGAGAGAGCACAAAAGTAAAATAATTTACCAGTGGAGCAAGACTAATTACCTCAAAAAGAGCAACAGTTTTCCAGCATTTACTTTAAAGCAACTCTCTTCCATGGGCGTTCACAGAGGAAACCAAGAAATGGAAACCCTGCCTTGAATAGTATCGCAACGGCAAATGGCACAGGCTGGCAAAGCCGTCCCTTCAGGCATGGCTCATTTGCAAGTCACTCCCGGGATACCAGAGCCCAGCTTAAGGAATTTCACCATGAGAAGGGCAAGGCACTGGGGTCCCTAACAGGCTGCTACCTGGAAGTCTTCCCAGTAAGCTCCTGTTGACGTTCCTTTTTGCCAGCTGTTTAGAGAGGAACTTTAAAAAAAAATTTTAAAGATGCGGGACACAGTTCAGGATTAGGTATACGAGTGGTCATTGTACAGGTAAAGTTTGGGCCTCCCTTTGGTCCCCACTTTGGCTGGTTTGAGATCAAGTACCCTTATTGATGTTGTGTGTCCCTCTCTGCCGAAAAGGAACTTTTAAAACAAACCATCACCATAGCATGGCTGTGTTCCTTCCAAATGCTCTTTTGCCTTGGAGTCTTCTTCAAGGTAGCGCCTCATCCCTGGATGAACAACCCTCCCAGAACACAGTCAGAAATGCAGACAGACTCACTTGGTAGCAAAGATAAATCCCAAACCAGATGCAAGATTTTACGCACGTTTCACTCGGTTTTACAATAGGCCGCAGCGGCCGCGTCAGTGTTTCCATTGGAAATCATGGCTCTCGGCCAGGGCTCAGGGTGATCTTTTTTCCAGTGGTTACTAAGAACCAGCTATGTCTCTCTTCCAAGAATCTTTTTCTCCTACAAGAAGAAAGAAAATGTCAGCTACGCAGGAGTTGGCCAGGCTCAATCCTAATTGAGGCAGCTCTAATTTCGCCTATTACTTGCGATCTCTCACACCTGCTGTAGCAAGGTAGTGTGTGGGGGGACTAAGACCCCTCAGACCAACTCACTCTTTTGAAACTTCTGACACGTTAGACACGTTGGCGTCGTGTGTTTAATGACAGCCCTATTGTTCTTGAATAAATGAAATTCAAACCGTGTAGCAGTGCTCTTAGCGAATCTGCTGACTCAGGCATTTAGCAAAAATATATTAAGTTCTTGCTATACCCAAGCATCAAGTTAGGTGGTTGTACATTAGACATAGACACCACTAAGGTCTGGTCCCTGTCTTTGTGTTGCTGACAGATGGTGAGACACACAATCCCAATGAATATCACCCACCTTCATCCTCATCAGTTTCTTGGATTTTTGGTGGAGTCTTACTGGCGGAATGGAGGGCAGGTCAGTTTCCACCATCTTCAACAGCAGATGTCGGAAGGGCATGTCCTTATTCTAGACCAATGTGTCATCCACTTCCCTCGCATAAATGTGTCACAATTTTGGCGTACCCATTTTCCATGGGCTGTGCACTATTACTTAACAATTTGCTTTATGTTGACTAAATGTGTGTTTAAATCATTACTTCAGAAGGAGGCTTCTTAGCATTACCAAAAAAAATGGAAAACAGGATCTGCCATAAAGGGAGTCTCATTACAAAAATAAATAGGATGGAAGCCAAACAATGCTTCATTTAAAAGTTAAAATTTAAAAAAATGAGTGCACGTTGTAATAAATCTGGTCCACTTACAGAAATACGTATCACAAAATAAATTGCTTGATGTGACGGGTAGAATCATTTGTAATCAGCACACTCATTTTTCCTTTCCATGATCGCCACAAAGACCCAAATTTCCATCACATTATTCACCTAGGCATATTTTAAAATTTCTTTTTAATGTCTGGTCTACAGCAGGCTCAAAGGGAGAAAGGAAAAAGTCAAAACCCCAGAAACCACCCACGAGGTGCCCTGACTGGCCTGGCTCTCCAGCCTTCCTGGCCTGGAAGAAGAAAATTGGGTCCCAGGAGCCATGCTGAGGAAACCATGGTGTTAAAATCCCGGGGCGGGGAAGATCACAAGGAACGTGCCGGGGAGAGAGCGGGATGGGAGAAAGCAGCCCAGCCTAGACCCCAACAACCCAAGTGCCCACCAGGAGCAGCTGAGACATCGAGCCGGTGCCCTGTGATGTGAAGCCCATGGAGACCCGTCAGGCCATGACTCTGAGGCTGATTTTGGAATGAAGTCCCCACAGAGTTTCTAACCAGTCTCCGGGACAGCAGTCACCTGCATCCTGACTACAAATTGTCCCATACAGCACCGCACTCAAACCACTCGCCTGCTGACACCCCTCAGGATCTCCCTGGGGGCTTGCAGACCCAGGGCAGATGGCCCAGCCTGCGACCACAGCCCCGCATGTCCCCACCACGGATTGGACTCAGAAAGAGCCCTGGATACTCAGCGCCTCGGAGAATGGTCCGCTCCCTCATGGCAGCTGTCTGGGCTTCTTGGGAGACCCACCGTGGCAGCACCAACATTCGCACCACAGCCTGGACTCCAAGAGTCTCCCTCTCTCTCTCCCCTTGTCCCGACAGGGAGGACGCCTTCTTCAGAACCAGGCCCCGCCCCACCTTCTCCAGGCACCTTTCTCTAAGTATCCCAGCCACAGTGCTCGCCATCTCCTCTGAGATGCTGAATAGCTTCCCAGGATTGATGGCGCTTGGTCTGGTGGCCTCAGTGTCAGTATCCTGCCTTTCCAATGATGTTGTAAGGAATTCAAGGGCCGTGGCCACGTTGAATGTATCTTTGTGCCTGCACAATGCCTTGCACCTGGTGGGAGTTAATTTAATGATTGCGTGTGAACCGCTGCAGCCATAGGGTGCCAAGCAGACCCCAGTTGTCAGTGTGACCTTCCTGCAGACCCGGCTGACCCTTGGGTGAGCCCCTAGGAGTGAGGATCTCAGGAAGGAGCTGGGACACAGCTTCCCTGACCAGTTCTCATGGAAAAGCTAAACCCCTCTGGGGTGGCAGAATCAAGGGGGAACTTCCAAGTTGCCTTGGGAAGGCGGACCCAGGTACACAGATCACCAAAGTTCAGCCCGAAAACTCTGTAAAGCAGTGCTGAGCTCTTATTTCTTCTTATCAGAGGCCCAGGAACCCCTGCCATTTCCAAAGCAGATAGCCACAGTCCCCTGACCGGCGGCAGCTATTCTGTGACCACAGTGGACTGAATGTGCTTTGCTGAGGATAGGAGGAGAAAACCCCTCATGGCAACAGCCCCATGTACTCACCTGAGCCAGGTTGGCAGCTTGTGTGGATAAAACCCATCTGAAGAAGTTATTGACTCGTACTCTGGCTCAAAACAGAGAGACTGCTGTAATATCTGGTCAGGCCAACTCCCAATGAGCTGCCAAAAAGAAAGTCGTATGACTTTGGAGATTGACATATTTTTTTCATTGAAAACCTGCACCATTTCCAGGCCGGGTGCAGTGGCTCACGCATGTAATCCCAGCACTTTGGGAGGCTGAGGCGAAAGGATCCCTTGAGCCCAGGAGTTCAAGATCAGCCTGGACAACATGGCAAGACTTCATCTCTACCACAAATCACAAATCTAGCCAGGCATGGTGGTGCATGCCTTTAGTCCCAGCTACTTGGGAGCCTGAGGTGGGAGGATCAACCCTAGTCCAGGACGTCGAGGCTGCAGTGGCTGTGATCATGCCATTGCACTCCAGCCTGGGCAACGGAGAAAGACTCCAATTCAAAAAATACGAATAAAAAAACCTGTGCTGTTTCTAAATCCTTATTAAACGGAGTAGCCTTTGATGGTTCTGACAGTGCCATCCTTCCCATCTCACTGTCAGTCCACATTCAGGTTTTTATTCCCAGACCCAGACCATCAGAGTGAGATGGTGGCCTGGTCGCCTTGACTCCTTGCAGAAAATCCAGCTCTCTTATCTTTTCATCTGCTCCATCTGATCCGGAATTCATGCTTTGGCTTCAGCCTGACCCAGGCTGACAAGTGCCATTCCCTCCTCATAGGGACAGGGCCCCTCTGTGCTCCTTGGTCTCAGAAAACCCGCTGGGTTGGCATACTGGGGACGGTTCCCTCTTGGGAGCTAGACCTCTAGGAGCTTCCTTTCGTGCTGAGCGTCCTTTTTGGCCAATCCACGGTCCTTTCCACACAGCGCACCCGCACAGGGCACCCGTTCCATGACTTCCCTCCCTCCTACAAAGTGGTCTTACTGATCCCAGAGCCCGTGTGCCCACATTCTTCCCAAGTTTCCAAACAGATGTTAATTAGTATGAAAGAACGTCGGAACAGAATTCTCTTCTTCTGGCCAGGACTTTGTATCCTGCCCCCTCCAGATCTTCTGGAGTCTTCCAGGCTTGTAGCAACTCTCATCCTGACTCTTCAACCAACAGGAATAACACTGAGAATGAACACGAGATGAGGGACGATGGCAGGAGCAGCAGGAACTTCTGTGCCTGGCAAACTCCAAGAGGCCCTGCTGGTTCTCTGCAGGGCTCCCACCACGGCACCTCCAGCAGCCCCTCGGCAGGGTTCTCGGGCACTGCTCTTCCCAGGCCTGGCCTGCCACCTCTGCGGAGGTGATGAATAAGGATTTGGGGACAAAGACGTTGCCACTGCCTCTTTAATCACCCTCGAGCATCTAAGTGACATGACTGCATCTGGTGTATCCCCAGCTGTGAGTACCACTGTGCCTTCCTGAGAGTTTCCTGGGCCATCACCCTGGAGTGGAGGCCAGCCAACCCCCCAACGCAGAGGGAGGCACTGTCGCTGTTCTGCCCTGGGAATTAAAACTCTCTCCGCTCTAATTGGAACAGCAGGGGAATCAAGGCAGGCAGCATGTAATCCCCCAGGCTGGCTGCGGGCCAGCACATCTTCCTCCCCAGAGGAAAGTGACTTCCTCGTGGTAGGTGCCAGGCCGTTTGGTAAGCTCGCACCAAGAGACTAATGAAATTAACCGGGAGTATAGACCGCCCACTGAAAGTCACTTACTCTGGCTTACTCTTGTGTTAGAAGTACTCACCATTCTCTAACAGTTAATGATCAGCTTCTTCCACATTTAGAGGAGCCGTATTTTTCTTCTTCTGGAAACCAAGTGAAGCTGTGTCTTAGACGCCCTGCAAAGAGGAAGCCCCTGAGTGTCGTGACTTGGGCACAGAGTCAGGGGTTCCCTCCAGAGTGGTGTCCTGAGCCCTCTGTGCCTATTACGTACTTTTTAAATTTTCACCCGCTTCTGATAAGTTCTCACAGCAGGTCACAGTGGCTATTTCTCAAGGCTCTCAGCCACCTCTCGCAGTGACCATGACACACCAGTCTTCACATAAGCCAACCCATGAGGCGACCAACAAGTGAGAACTGCCAGTCATGTGATTTCCGTGGTAAGGAATTCCCAGAGCAGTGTAACCCAGAACGAGGGTGATGGCATTGTCTCAATCTATGCCATCCTCAGAGTAAAGGAATTTTCTCCTCAGACAGAAGCTGGGGTCGGGAGAAGCTTTCAAGGCCATCTTCAGAGTAGTGCCCAGTGACACAGAAGACGGGCCTCGGAATTCCAGCACCTTACTGAAGGGCTGCATGTCAACCGCACCAGCCGCCCTCTGCTCACTGATTGACTTTCTTTTTTTTTTTTTTTGAGTTGGAGTCTCACTCTGTCACCCAGACCGGAGTGCAGTGGCACACTCTTGGCCACCGCAGCCTCGACCTGCTGGGCTCCAGCGATCCTTCTGCCTCAGCCTTCCAAGTAGCCGGAACTACAGGCACACTCTACCACACCCGGCTAATTTTTGATTTATTGTAGAGACGAGATCTCGCCAATTGCCCCGGGCGGGTCTCGAACCCTCAGGCTCTGGCAATCCACCTGCCTCGGCCTCCCAAAGTGCTGGGATGACAGGGTGAGTCACCGAGCCCTGCCTGATTGACTTTCTTATGTGGAGGAAGGCGGGCAAGACACAGGCGTGACTCTGAAAAGAGATGATATGAACTTCACATGTAGATTAATTCATGTAGATTAATAAATTTACGTGTAGATTAATGAATTCTTAGGTTCATATATTTACTTTCAAGATAAACATTTTTATTTCAAGTAAGATCTTTATAAAATTGACTCAGGAGTCTAGGTTGGCGGTGTTTTGGATAACACAGTGGGATGATCTTGTTCTGGCACAAATTCTGTATGGTCTCAGAACACTGGTGCCTCCCCCGTGATATGAATCTGTTTTGTTTCTTGTCTCGCCATCTTAGCCTCTTCATCTATACCCTGCAAAATGACACCTCCCTCTCGCTCCTTCTCTGAAGGATACTAGAAGAAAAGAGTGACGGACACCCTGTACCTTCAGTCCCTTAGAGGAAGATTCAGGAGAGCACACGGCATCTTAGAGAATGAACCCAATCATGGTGAGACACCCAGATGTGGCTGTGATGAGACACCCAGATGTGGCTGAGCACACCTCCCGCACGCCTCATCTCGCGCCCCTCTCTCTGCCTCCTGTGATACGTTGATTCAACACGTGCTTGAGTGGGAAACGAAACGCAGGCACCATGGAGGAAGCAGAGATGGAAAACGGGGACACGCAGGTTTTCTTTACAAAATCAGGAAACTGTTTTGTAGGACGTGTCCGAGGCTCCCTGGTCCTGAGGAAGATGATGAGAACAAACGTCATCATCAGGGAGTGGTGATGGATATCTAACAATTCTCTGGCCACCCAGGACTGAGTAAAAATCCTTAATTGGCCCAAGTCAGTTGAAAAACTCTCTAAGTTGCTTGGAGTTCTGCCTTACTAAGCACAGTGAAGTCAATATTGACTGCACCGTCTCAGGAAGTCTCAAAGGAAATTTGACCTCTTGTCATCACTTAAGGTTTTGTGGTAAAAATCTGGAAGGCGTCAGAGATCCCCTGACTCCCTTTCCTACAACATATATTAAAACATATTCTGATATGCATTTGTCTATTTTTAATTGAGAAAATAAAAAGCCATTGGAGTATGACTTGTGAGGAATTAGCAAAATATTAAATACATAACAAGACAAATGCTTGGAGAAGACGGTTACCCCCACTCGCGAGACAGGGTCTTTGGTCCCACAGATATGAGGAATTGCCGTGAAAGAGATACCAGCGCTTGGGACATCAGGTCGCTCAGACAACCCCAGACAACCCCAGCACGCCCTCCGTGGCTCAGGTGAGCCTGGAAGCTTGTGAGATTTCTTCTTTCAGTTCCGTTTCGACCATGTATCTTGTCTCTACAGAAATGAGCAAGACACTACAGCAGCGAGATGTCACACTCTGGATGGCAGGTGCTCAGATCTAATGCAGAAACACAGCTGAAACAGACAGTCACAGACTTGGTTCTAAACATGTGCAAAATCCAAGAGGGCAGAAGAACCCGGGCCTGCCTTTACCGGGGAGTAGGAGGGAGGCAGAGGAGAGGGAAGGACATCTGAGTCGCGATGCAATGAGTGAAAAATCACCAGGAAGCGAAGAAGGGGGAGGCCCAGAATGCTCCGGGCGGAGGCAACACACGTGTGGAGGCAGCTCCTAAAACTCCACTCTTGGTGGTGCCTCCTCCACCGCAGCCGGCATTTGCTGAGCGTCTGCTAGGCGCGAAGCTCAGTCCTGACATGCGTTTCCTTGCTTTCCCCTCGTGGCAACTCTAGAGGGTAGAAATTAATACTCCCATTCACAGGAGACAAGACTGCCTGGAAAGGGATTATGTAACTTGCTGAAGGGCACAGCTAAAAAGTAGTCAGAGTGGGATTAATGCTGAAGTTGGCTTCGTATCAAAATGTTTGCCACCATCCCCCACGGGATACGCTGGAGTACAGGTCAGTTGTACTCAGGCATCTCCCAATATACACTGGGTCTCATTCATTCCTTTTTTGTCAGAACTGGTCTACTTAAATACATGTCGATAAATAGATTTCATCATGATAGATGATAGATGCAGATAGATAGATAGATAGGCAAATAGATAAATAGATGATACATAGATAGGTAAATGATAGAAAGAAGATAGATAATAAATAGGCAGACAGAAGATTAGATAGACAGATAAATAGATGATGGATGGCTAGATGATGATAGAGAGATAGATGATAGATAAGCATATTGAAGATGATAGATAATAGATATGCAGATAGGTGATAGATAAATAGATGATAGATAGATAGATATGATTGATAGATATTTATAATGTCCATTTTGAAGCATGCTCTACATAAAAAAGAGGCACACATCCTCCATGTGCACTCCAATGAGCCTTAGGAGTTGCACACCGCCAAGTGCCTACAACCCAGCCGAGACGCAGCATGCTTCCATCCCCCCGGGACATTCTGTTGTACCCTTCTCTGTCAGTTCCCCCCAGGAGCAGCCATTTTCTGTCTCTTGTCACCTGTTCTTGAACAACATATAGACGGAATCACACAGTACATTCTCTTTTGTTTCTGACAAACTTTACTCAGCATAACGTGTTTGACACTCATTCCCATTGTTGAACGTTATCAGTAGCTGTGTTTTGTTTTCCTTTTCCTCGCTGAGTGGCACTTCATGGTGTGGGTACAGCTTGGTTTGATCGTTCATGCCCATTTGGATGGACGTTTGGTTTGTGACCAGGGTGAGGGCTTTATGAATAAAACTGCTGCAAACCTTTTTGTGAAGACTTGTTGTGGGCATGTTTCTGTTGAAGTGCCGAGTCATGCGGGAGATGGATATTTCGCTTGGTAAGAATGTGCTAGTTTTCCAATGTGCTTGTACCATTTCAAGCAATCCTGTAGGGACTGTCTCATCAGCTGTAGTCAGTATCGTTCTGGGGCACTAGCACCAAAACAATGATTTTTCATCAGCATTATAGACTGGTTCTAGGATCAGACTTTCCTCAGTTATGACTTTGGGAAATCCATCAATGAATTTCTCCATTGCCTCATGATGAGCAGATGCTTTATTACCACAAGTCTTTAAAATGTAATGCTACAATAAATCAAAAATTAGCCGGGCGTGGTAGCGCGTGCCTGTAGTTCCAGCTACTCGGAAGGCTGAGGCGGAAGGATCGCCGGAGCCCAGCAGGTCGAGGCTGCGG
>CAUYQG010276826.1:0-60064 GCA_963574415.1 Tarsius wallacei | reverse complement strand
ATCCTTCCGCCTCAGCCTTCCAAGTAGCTGGAACTACAGGCGCACGCTACCACGCCCAGCTAATTTTTGATTTATTGTAGAGATGAGGTCTCACCAAGTTGCCCAGGCGGGTCTCGAACCCGTGGGCTCAGGCAATCCACTCACCTCAGCCTCCCCCAGCGAGGGATTACAGGCTGAGTCACCAAGCCCGGCTGATTTTTTTTTTTTTTTTTAATTTAAGCACATGACTGTTTGCCCAGTTGCTAAACTACCCTGTCATCAATATATTTTTAAAAATAATGGTGTGCATCAAATATAATACAGAGAAGAGTAATAAAATCAAAATGAAATGAATTATAAAACCAATATTCGTGTGATTACTACTCATAACAATAGGTCATGACCTATATCATGCAAACCTCTTCCTAGCCTCTCCCTATCACCAGTTCCTTCTAATCTCCAAACCATTGTCCTGATACTTATTGTAATCACTTCCTTAGTTTTTACCACCTAATCACCGCTTAGTTTTTACCTGTTCTTTTAATTTTCTACAAACAGAAACAAATAGTTTGTGTTTTATTGTGTCTGGCTTCTTTAACTTAAATTATGCTTGTGAGATTCATCTGTTATTATGGGAAGCAATTCTCAATCATTTTGGGTATTGTACAGTATTTTACACATGGATATGCCATTCAGTACTATTATCATTGATAAATAAATTGTGTCATAACTATACGTAGAATATTATACAGTACCCAAAATTACTGCTGCTATAGTTGTCATTTTAAAAGAGACCTTTGATCATATGTTTTCCCTTATTAAATATTTTCACTTTATTGATTCATTCATTTGTCTCATTCCATTTCTTTTCTCTCTCTCTCTCTCTTTTTTTTTTTTTTTACTTTATTTTATTATAAAGATATGGGGTACAAGTCAAGGTTAGGTATATAAGTAATGTATGTTATGTGCAGGTGAAGTTTGGGCCTTCAACTGGTCCTCACTTCCCCTGGTACACTTTGCGTTGTTACATGCCTCACTCCCACCCCGGCAGTTCCAGTTAGAATAACATCTAAACTTATTAGCTCATAATTTGCAGTTATATATAAACTAACCTTAATCTAATCTTCTAACTTTGTATAGTATTATTTTCCACCACATTCATTATATATTCTAAGACTGTGTAACGACATTGTTCCCGGTGGTGAGGACATTCAAATACTCTTGTCCACTTAGCTCATGTTATTTCTGCTGTCAGAGTATGCTTTCATTATTTGATGGTAAAATTCAATTTGTTTTTCTAGAGAGCTTTAACATTAACTCTTCTGTGAACACAGCTCTTAAATCCATTTCAAATATACAAACAGGTTGTGCACAGTGGTTCATTCCCGTAATCCCAACACTTTCGGAGGTTGAGACAGGAGGATTTCTTGAGCCCAGGTGTTTGACACCACACTGGGCAACATAGGGAGACCTCATTTCTACAAAAATTCAAAAAATTAGCCAGGAGTGGTGGCAACACCTGTAGCCCCAAATACTCAGGCAACTAACACGGGAAAATGGCCAGAAGGTTAAGGCTTTGATAATCCAAGATCATGCCACTGCACTCCAGCCTAGGTGACAGAGTGAGATCCCCAACTGAAAAAAAACAAACAAACAAAACCATACAAACACAAACACACTGCAGAGCTGATTAGTCTGTCCTCAGTTTCTAACCTGAATCCTTATGCACCTTGTATGTGAGCCACACAGACCTGTTTCTTGAATGCACCTTGCCTCCATATTTCAGACCTTTGCTCATCATACTTTCCTTGCCTAAAGAAGACTCAACTCAAGCCTCAGAAAACCTTATTGATTTTTTTATTTCCCGCAAGAACTGAATTAATACATCACTCCATTGTGTTCCCACAAAGCTATATGTCAATTATAGTAGAGTCCAGTCATATTCATTTTCTATTGTTGGATACATATTGTTTTTCCTGGAGGCAGAGATCTCTCTTATTTCTCCTTTTAGCCCCAGATTTAAAACAATAATTGTTGCATACTATATGTGAAAATTAATGTATGATTGATGAAGGAATAAATGCATAAATGAATGCATGAATGCATATAACGCATCTCCATTTCACTAGTTATGAAATAGTTCTCCACAAATGGATTCAGAAATTCAGTTTATTATAATGGACCCAAAGTTCAGGTCATCACATTTTTTATTTTTCATGATAGGGGAAAAATGGCAGGAATTAATAAAAGCCAGGCACAATTCCAAAAGCTCATTTAGCCAGTATTTTTTCTAGCTTTCACCAAAGTGTGACTAACAAATAGAATGATACTTTATTCTGTCTATCTAGGTTTTGCTTGTTAACCTACAGTGGAGGTTTTATTGAGCTGTGAAATTATTGAAAGCACTCATCTCCAGACATTAGTGGACATAAGAATCAACTGAGAAAATTATTAATATTATACATTTATGACCCTAAGTATCTAGTTCATTAGGGCAGTGTGGGAGCCCAGGAATATGCATTTTTTAAGTCCCTTAAGTAATTCTACTTCAAGAGATTCTGCTGTCACTGTTAAAAATAATCCAGTTTCCATGTAGTTATTAGCTTCGAAATCGAGCAAACTATTAGGTACAAAAGTGAAGCCTAAATAATCAGATGCTGAATACTGAAAAGCTGAATAGAAACTATTTTAGATATACAACTGACCCTTGAACAGCATGGGTTTGAATTGCACAAGTTCACTCATATGAGCATTTTTTCCAGCAAGCAGGGATTTAAAATACAGTATTGCCGGGTTCGGTGGCTCAGCCTATAATCCCGCGCTTTGGGAGGCTGAGGTGAGTGGATTGCCTGAGCCCACGGGTTCGAGACCCGCCTGGGCAACTTGGTGAGACCTCATCTCTACAATAAATCAAAAACCAGCCAGGCGTGGTAGCGTGCGTCTGTAGCTCCAGCTACTTGGAAGGCTGAGACGGAAGGATTGCCGGAGTCTAGCAGGTTGAGGCTGCAGTGGCCGGGAGCGGCCACTGCACTCCAGTCTGGGCGACAGAGTGAGACTCCAACTAAAAAAAATAAAAATAAAAATAAAAAATAAAATACAGTATTTGTGGAATGCAAAACCTGCATCTACTGAGGGCCAATTCAAAGGGCCAACTGTGGGTCTTGAGTATACATGAATTTGGGTATATGAAGGGAAGGGGGTAGTCTGTGAACCAATCCCCTGAGAATACAGAGGACCAACTATATACATTTGACATGGTAAGATAGCAAAATTAAGCCTTGTATTTCAATATGTAATAGCAAACAATGGGGCATAAATACCAGGCAACAGTGGCAGTGGGAGGGAATTTGTCAGTTGCCTAAAACATTGTTTAAGAAAAGCAGCAAGTCAGAGAGAGAGAGAGAGAGAGAAAGAGAGAGAGAGAGAGAGAGAAGAGAAAGAGCCAAACTTAAATTACAAACATATGTTATCTTGAAAGGTAGATCTCTGGGCTAAAGTCTACCCCAATTTTCACAAATACTTTACTTCTAATATTTCCTCTCTTTCTCTCATCTCCCTGCCATGCTTCTAAAAAGGACTATGACTAAGATTATAATCTGGCAATTGTGCCTTTACATACCATGAATTTCAGTTGTCTGTGAAATAGATGGATAAACTATAGAGTAGAGAGATTTTGATAGACTCATAGGAATTTATTTCAGATACATAGTCTAGAAAAATATATAAATAATTTAATTTAGTATTTTGAAAATGCCTTAGATTCATTTGTAATGTGGTAGGTCTGCACTTTTTAACATACAGCCTCTCAAGTTCATGACCTGATGGACTCATTTGGCCAGAACAAAAAACACACTGACATTGTAAATATGGGCTGACTTACACAACCTCCAATTTAAAATGAAGTGCATCCATAGTTTTACAGCTACAAGCATTAATATGTAATAGCATTTTGTTATCTTTTTTTAAAGCTTTTTATAGTGATACTTTGGAATTATACCTGTCATTTCATATTAGGAGCATGTGCTGGTATTTGGAAAGAGTAGCATGATAAAAGTATAGGCCTGACTCTCATGCTATATTGTGAGGTTGTTAGAATATTCTGGCTTTCTAAATTCACCAAGCAAGTCAGCCAAGATGGAAACATTAATTGGAATATGTGGGTGCATTCAGACTTTTATGGTATATCCTTGGAGATTACATGGTTGGCCAAGAAAGCATATTTAGGATTCATATGTTTTAATTATAAAATATGACTCTCCATGGATCTCATTTTTGGCTCAGTTTATTATTTTAGTTCTTTAAAACTCTAATAATTAGCATACATATATGTTAAGTTTTTTAATCTGGGGCATTTATTATTGACTTGTAATGATTCATCATAAACTATATGCAGGAGGACCAAGAAAAGAAAAAAGTTTGTGGTCATGTTATAAATTATCAATATAAATAGTAAACTCCTAATTTTCAATAGGAAAAAATGCTGTTTATTTTATTTCCATCATTAATTATTTAACCAGTAAGGGACACAGAAACTGTTTGAATTGTCATTCTCATTCCTGCAAAATCTGAGTAAACATTCTTTTAAAAATGAATGTTATGGCATGGTTTTTATTTGTTTATTTATTTAAGTTTTGTTTTGGGACTAAATTTGTTTTCGCTAACAGCAGTGGAAAACAAGGAACGAGAAAGAGAGATTGATGAGGACCTGGAGATCTCATAGAAATACTCACTTAAAAATTTAAGACAAGCGTCAAAATCTGTGCAAAGTTCTTAGAATGATTTTGATTTAAATATCACTCTAATAAGTTCACCTTTCAGCTGGCTAATACATGTATATTTTAAATCAGAGGCACTATTGAAAGCCAAATTTGCACTGGTCTCAACTCAGTTATTATATCTGATTTAGCATTAAAAAGAATGGTATTTATTGTTTCCGATCATGTTTCATAAACAATTATCTTTAGAATTATGATAAGAAGTGCAATCCATTTTATGTAGGGCAGCCTGGCGGCCTGTTCACGGTCCCTACCTTGAGGTGTAATGCTCAATTTTTTCTTTTTTAAAATGAGGGATATTTTGAAGGATGAGACTTATTTTTGTATCTGTCAACTTGTTTCTGCACACAAATGCTCTCTCTCTCTTTCCCTTTATGTGTCTGCCCTCCTATATAAAAGGATTGATGTAGGTGATAAACCTGACCTACTTCCTAGATTTAACGTTGCATCTGTCGGTACCTTGCTAAAGAGTTTGATCTCTGATGAGCTAATCAAGGCTTACACTATCACCCCAATAGGGCATGTGTGGAGTCATAAAATTGTTTTACCCTATTATGTGTAAATTGGAATAAAAAGGTACTAGCACACTGTCAGCACAAATGCTTCTGATCTTTTTTTCATGAAGAAACTGATCTCTTCCTACAACATGGGGCCAAAGTGAGAAACAGGACACCTAAAATGTATAAAGCACCATTATCCACTAACTTTTTTTGTAGGAAAATGCACTCAGATATTTCCCAGCCCCAGCGAGTAAAAATAATAGGAAAGCATATATGAGTTCTTTGTTTAAGACAGGCATATGCTAGTATACAGTCAGCAGCTTTATGAAAGAAAAGAGATGCTTTAATTGGCCTTTTGGATGCACAATACACTCCTTCTTAAACAGGATAAAGTTCCGCATGCAAGTAGTTTTATGGTTAATTTTTTAAAATTAGTTATTTGATAAAATACCAATGGACTAAATGGAATGCTGGCTAGGTTGGATCCTGAACCATGATCAAAATTAATCACACTGTCTGGAATTTAATGACAAGTATTCGAGTGCCACATTGAAAATGGCAGCATCTGCTTAATAGCATGTGCCCATTCAACATTGATGTATAAGAGCATGGAGACAGGAAATGTATCCATGTAATTAAATGCTGAGGGGAAATGAGCTTTAAAACTCAAGTAGTTTGAAAATTGTTAAATTGTATTATTAAAAATAAATTGTAAAATTACTATTGTGTTTGAGAGAAGTGTGTGCAATTGTTCATTATGAATTTACTGGTTACAAATACCTATATTTGACTCAATTCTTAAAGTCTCCATAGAGACATTTAGACAGCCACCTACTCTTTATGTTAGGCACGATTCAGCTAATTATTAAGAATGCAGTGTCAAACTATTAACAGGAAAATAGTGAACACTAACATTCTATTCTACCTTTCCATTCTCTAATCTTGAATAAATATACAAGTTATGTACTGGACAATGGATGAAATACTTATGCTAGAGAAACAAAAATGGATTAATAATTTGTAACTTATAAACTTAGTTCACAGTTGGGAAATTAATATCTTTACTATACAGGGAGTTCTGCTGTAAGGCAAAATATTCACTTCTAAAAATGACTTTGCTATAGGAAATCACACACACTCACAAGCAACAGGGGCTTATGGGAAAAATGAGCTTGGAGTACAAACTCAAAAATGTTATTATTTACATTATTATTAGTGACATTTGTTACCAATATTTACTATTGACATTAAACACAATAGAAATTAATAAAAATGGTAGCATAGTTTTACACATGCTAAATGGTGAAGAAATACATAAATACAATAATGAGTATGGCACTTTATCTCACAAACACCCTAAAGTTTGTTTGTAGAAGTGTCAGAAGAGTTGCAGCTTGTTTTTCTGAATTGTTGGAAGGAAGGTTATCTGATAGCAGAAGTAAAGTTATAACACTAGAGAGAATAGGTGTGACTCATAACAGAGGTGGTAAACTTTGGTAGCTAGTAGATGTTTAAGGTATGTGTGTTTGGTGTATTCCTGTGAAGCCTGGGTTAGCTGGGTACAGTTTTCTGTGTTCATCTCACCTTTCACTCAGATGAAATCATGTATAAACAAACATGATTCACATTATACCCAAATTATTCCTTCTTACATAAATTGCATTGGATCAAATTTGTATTTTCATTACAACCATTACAGAAGAACTGACTCAAGTAGAATTTGTGAAAGTTTTTGTTATAAAGTATATGTCCCTTATGTCATAAACCTGCCTTTTCAAAATTCTAATATTCATAGAATATACTTCTATTGAACACACTCTTCCTTATGCTGAAAAATTTTACTAGGCAAAAGGTTGTTGGGATTTTGTACTTTGGGCTTTCTCAAGTTCACATACAGACTGTCCTATTTGCAAAACAAAAATATTTGTCAAAATCTTTGCAGCTATGTTAAGCCTCCATAGTTGCTCAGTTAATATACCCATTTCATGGAATGGGAAATTACAGCTTTAAGTCTGTAAGTAATTTCTCCAAGGTAACATGACTAATACAGCTGAGTATTGTAGTATTTTGGCCCAGGATCTTTACTACCACTCACTTACAGATAATTTTCAATTCTTGAAATAAAAATTGGAGAGGGAAAGTCCATAAAATCTCTTCCCTTGACTCATAACTTCTACACAGGAGAACATTATGCCCATTACCAAATTTTCTGTTCTCTATATCTTTTTGTGACATTTTAGTTAGCCTTATCAGAAGACGTAAGAGACCACATTTAGAGATATTTAATCTTTGCCCTTTCTTTAATTCAGAGAAAAACCGTCCCAAGAGTCAAGAATCTAATTAGGACAGGAGTGGGAAGAAGACAATGACTGCAAAATATATAAACTATTCCAGATTGGTAAAGTTGTGGTCAAATAGGAGAGCTTTACTTATTATTCATCCTTTTAAGAAGCTGATAGCTGATAAAGACTATAAACTCTTTTCTGATAACTGCAATAGACTCCTGATTAAAGCCACTTAAAGTAATAGGCCACCCATTTCCCTCCTCCCTTCTGCAGTACCATTTTCAAGTGCTGTCTACTTAAGCATCCAGGGGCAGCAGGACGGAGGAAAGAAAACGTAGATTTGAACTATGGAGAGGTTGTTTCTCTGCCCAGGGAACTTACCTGGCTACCACTTTGGTGGCTAACTCCCAGCCATCAGGTCTGACTTTGCTTTTCACAAGGCTTCTTTTTGCTATTTTTCTAACCTTTGATCTTCCCCATCAGGTATCACTTGGAAAAACACAGCAGGTACTCTGAAGCCTAGTTGTCAGAAAGTGCAGGCACACCTCGTTTGATTGCGATTCACTTTATTGTTAGCCACAGATACTGCATTTTTAAAAATAGAAGGTTTGTGGCAATCCTGCGTATAGCAAGTGTATTGTTGGCCATTTTTTCCAACACATGTGCCTACTTCCTGACTCTGTGTCACAGTTTGGTGATTTTTGCAAATAATTATTATTTTTGCAATAACCAAACATTTTCATTATTATTGTATGTTATGATGATCTGGTTCATTTATCTTTGAAGTTACTGTCATAATTGTTTTGGGGCTCCATGAACCACACCCATTTAAGACTACGAACTTAATTGATAAGTGAGTATATGTTCTGACTGCTCCACCAAACAGCCATTCCCCTATCTCTCTCCTTCTCTTTGGGCCTCCCTATTCCCTGAGATATAGCAATATTGAAATTAGGTCAACTAATAACCCTACAATGACCTCTAAATGTTCAAATGAAAGAATTGCGTCTCTCACTTTAAGTCAACAGCTAGAAATGATTACGTTTAATGAGAAAGGCATGTTGAAAACTGAGAAAGGCTGAAAACTAGGCCTCTTGCACCAGTTTGCTAAGTTGTGAATGCAAAGGAAAAGTTCTTAAAGAAAATGAAAAGTGCTACATCAGTGAGCACAAGAATAAAACAATCTGATTGCTGATCTGGAGAAAGTTTCCGTGATTTGGATGAAAGAACAAACCGGCCACAACATTCCTAATCAAAGCCTAATCCAGAGCTAGACCCTAACTCTCTTCAATTCTGTGAAGGCTGAGAGAGGTGGGAAAGTTGCAGAAGAAAACTTGGAAGCCAGCAGAAGTTGGTTATGAGGTTTAAGGAACGAAGCTCTCTCCATAACATAGAAGTTCGAGGTGAAGCAACAAGTGCTGATGGAGAAACTGCAGCAAGTCCTCCAGAAGTTCTAGCTAGGATAAATGATGAAAGTGGCTACACTAAAAAGCAGACTTTCCATATAGATGAAACTGCCTCATGTTGGAAGAAGATGCCATCCAGGACTTTCATAGGTAGAAAAGAGAAGTCAATGCCTGACTTCAAAGTTTCAAAAGACAAGCTGACTCTACTTAGGGACTAACACAGCTGGTGACTAGGTTGAAGCCAGTGTTCATTTATCATCCTGCAAAATCTACGGCCCTTAAGAATTATGCTAAATCTACTCCGTCTGTGCTCTAGAAATGAAACAACAAAGTCTGGATGACAGAACAGTTGTTTACAGCATGGTCTATTGACTATTACAAGCCCACTGTCAAGACCTACTGCTCAGAAAAAAACAAAATTTCTTTCAAAAATTACTGCTTATTGACAATGCACCCATCACCCAGTAGCTCTGATGATGTACAAGGAGATTAATGTTGTTTTTATGCCTGCTAACACATCATCCCTTCTGCAGTCCATAAATCAGGAATAATTTTGACTTTCAAGTCTTATTATTTAAGAAATTAATTTCATGAGATTATAACTGCCATAGAGAGTGAATCCTTTGATGGATCTGGGCAAAGTAAATTGAAAACATTCTGGAAAAGATTCACCATTCTAGATGCTATCAAGAACACGTGTGATTCATGGAAGGAGGTTGAAATAAAAAAAACGAATTTTGAAGAAGTTGATTACAATCCTCATGGATGATCCTGAGAGTCTCAGTACTTCAGTGGAGGAAATAACTGTAGATATGGTGAAAACAGCAAGAGAACTGGAAGCGGGGCCTGAAGATGTGACTGACTTACTGCAGTCTTATGGTAACACTTGAATGGATGAGCAGTTGCTTCTTATGAATAACCAGAGAAAGTGGTTTCTTGGGATAAAATCTACTCCTGGTAAAGATGCTGTGAACACTGTTAAAATGACAACAAAGGGTTTAGAATATTATATAAAGTTAGTTTTAAAGCAGCAACAGGTTTTGAGAGGATTGACATCAATTTTGAAAGAAGTTTTACTCTGGGTAAAATGCTACCAAACAGCATGGCACGCTACAGAGAAATTTTCTGTGAAAGGAGGAGTTAATTTTGAACCAAACTTCTTTGTTGTTTTATTTCAAGAAATTGCAACAGCCATCCCAGCCTTCAGCAAGCAGTCACCAACACCGAGGCATGACCCTCCACCAGCAAAAACTTTACAACTCTCTGGAGGCTCAAAAAATTGTTAGCATTTTTTAGCAATAAAGTATTTTTTAATTGAGGCATATGCATTGTTTTATTAGACATAATGCTATTATATACTTAATAGTCTACAGTATAGTATAAACATAATTTTTTATGCACTGGGAAATCAAAAAATTTACATGACTCTCTTTATTGCAATATTCATATTTATTGGGGTGGTCTGGAACTGAACCAGCAATATTATCTCTGAGGTATGTCTGAGTAAATGTTTATATAGGTTTGGTAGATTTAGCAAATATAAATACAGGAAATATAATTAAATCTGAATTTCAGTTAAACAATGATTTTTTTATTCGCACTTCAAATTTAATTGTGTGCTATATTTTTATGGCATACTACATTTATAAGCAATGTATTCCTAGAGGCAGTTGTTATCAGCTGTGTCCACTGATGGTCTTGCTTTAAGAATTGCCATTTATGATGAGCCATTGCCATGTTTTTCAATTAATTGACAAAAATAATTAACAAAATGTTTTGCTTCAGTTTTAGTCCCAGGAGGAAGAATGTGCTGTGAGAGGGGTTATCTACCTTCTGAATTGTTGCCTAGTTTCCACAGAGTAGATACAGGCCAAGGCTTACAGGCTTTTATTTCTCTTCTCAAATTGAAGATAGAGTCACAGTTTCTTCATACATGCATTTATGAATGCCTACTTATGCGTGATACATAAAATTCCATATTGCTTGCTTCTTCTCTGTCTCTGTCTTGTGAACTGCACACTTATGTTTGTATTTTTCTGGACAAATAAAGAACATTGTCAACGTGTGGCAACCAAGACAAGTAAAAATTTTTAAATGAGCTCAGATCTAGCTAAGCCTGTTGCATCAAAATGTCTCTTTTTGAGACTTTTCAAACTTGTCCTTCCAAAAATATGCATTGCATAAGGAACTTTAGAGAACCAATTGCTCCTCAATGGCATTTATTCATGTGATAAAGCTCACAAAGCTATCTTTAATTATTACTGTATAGGATATCCCGTTATCTTTAATTATCACCACCGAATGGTTACAAAATCAAATACTGCTGGCAATCAAGAGTCATTATACAATAGCATGATTGCATCTGTTCATATTAACAGATAAGCACAGAAAATCAAAACAGTGTCTGATTTAGCCACTAAAACTGTCTGAACAAAATATTGTATCTAGCGCTCTTAATATCTTGCAGTGACTTTGATCTGATTAAAGTCCAAAGAAACATAACCACAGATGCAAATGTTCTGGTGTTTCTGAAACTAATATTGCTGAATTTCACTGGACTGAATTGCTGGAATCCTACTGAAGCAGAAGTGATTATAGGCACAGTACAAACTTATGATAGGAGGATATCTAAATCTCTGAGGCCGCAGGTGCAGGATTATAGTAAAACCCCACTGAAACATTCAGTGTTCTGTCTAAATACCCCAGTACAAAATTAATTAGGCAGTTGATCACATAATAAAGCTATGATGGATGATCTAATGGAAACTAGCATCTCAGAGTCAATAACAAACTTGATTCTCTTATTAGATGCAGCTGATTTTCAGTTCTGCCATTTACAAGATTGTGTGCATAATAAAAGATGAAAAAAAGAAGGGGTTCTATTTTGAAAATGAGAACTCAGTTACAGTATTTATCTCTGTTGGAAACTATAATATGTAAGCAATGTAGAATTTGTAGATAGACATATCTGCAAGTAATTCTCTAAGATACTTGGCTGAAAAGCACATCAAAGAACAGGGAAATAATGAGACAGGCTCCAGCTGTTGGATCCCTACAGCTTTTGATTTGTGCTCTACTAGAAACTCCAGGTTTTGATCCTGTGTTGATTATTTCCATGGTACTGAAGTTGATTTGTGCATTATTTAAAAACAGACAGTAGGCAGCAAACAAGGAAGAGTTTGCAAACTATATCTTAAAGGACATTTTGTTTCTGTCGTATCACTTTTTGCTTTCCATTTTGGGGGCTCTGTTGATGTCCATGGCTACCTGTAGGGGAACACAGATTAAGAATGGAGAAAGCACAGAACAGAGCTAATCAAGGGTTTTAAAAAGAAATCAGAATGAGATTGTAACTAAAGTGAGCATGCTCTTCTGGGACTAGAAGATATAAGAATGCCACACATTCCATGTCGATTTTCAATTTTGTGAAACTGTGGAAATGATTACAAGAGGCTGAGGACAGATGCCCACTTTGAAGCAAGAAATATTTTCTCAAGACAGAAACCTTGTAGTTAAAAGTTGCTAACAACTAAATCAGCTGTGGGTACCCCTCTTCCTGACCCGTGACCTTAGGAAGTCCTTGCTTAAAAGTCAGCCAACTTGTTTAGAGCTTATCATTAAATATGTTCTTAAAACACGTTTTATTTTTTAATTATGAAACAATAATCAGACATTTTACAACTTCAGTGTGAGGTAACTGTCCAGAAATTGACTCTTTTCCCCTATATCTGACTTCTTTCTGCCCTTCCCTAGGGAGCGGCCTCTGGCCAAGGCAAGGTGCGAAGCTGAAAGCAATGTGCTAATCAATGTAATTGTAAACACAGGATTCGAATTTGCTTAATTGACTTGCCTACCTATAAAACTGCTGTGCTGTCCTAAGACATGGACTCTTTCCTCACAGCCACCCTGCCATGAGCACCTCACGGCCACATTATTTTATCACCGACTGGCCATCATCGGTGCCTGTAAGTAGATTCTAATAAACCAATGTCTTCCCCTACTGGACCTCCAGTGACTTCTTTGGATTAGATTTTAAACAACCTTACACACAAACTCTCAGATTTGGGGTTGCCGCTTTACACTCAGTAATATGATTTTCTGGAGAATTTTGCCCCAAACTTATTTTGTGTTCTGATGATAATAAAGATATACAGGTAAGCAAGGTTTCCGATGCTATTTGAGATTTTGATGAAGTGTTTTTATTCCTCAGTCTCCTACAAGCCAAATGATACACACACACACACACACACACACACACACACACACATACACACACACATTTAAATCTGGTGTTTCTTTTTGTTGAGTCCAGTATTATACAAGGTGAGATGTGTTTTAGTGTCACTGATCATGAAAAAAGAAATTCAGCTGGAAAATTGACAACTTGATTTGTTTGTGAACTCCTTTCATTCTTTTTTAATTTTTTCTTCCGTCTTTTTCCCCTAATTTTGTCACATTGTATGTGCACAGATACATAATAAACATGCATATGCGTGTCCATATATTAAAAAAAAAAAAACAATGAGCTGGGCTTGGTGGCTCAGCCTGTAATCCCGCGCCTTTGGGAGGCTGAGGTGAGTGGATTGCCTGAGCCCGCGGGTTTGAGACCCGACTGGGCAACTTGGCGAGACCTCATCTCCACAATAAATTAAAAAAATCAGCCGGGCGTGGTAGTGCGCGCCTGTAATTCCAGCTACTCGGAAGGCTGAGGTGGAAGGCTCGCCGGAGCCCAGCAGGTCAAGGCTGCGGTGGCCGGGAGCGGCCACTGCACTCGTCTGGACGACAGTGCGCCTCCAACTCAAAAAAAACAAAAAACAAAAAACAATGGAACAACTGAATACTGGATCAGTGAGAGAAATTATTTAAGGGTTATTTATAAGGAAATACTCACAACTGATCAGCTTATTGACTCAGAAGAATATCGATAATATCAATACACAGTTCTGAGAATCTCTTGGAGGCCACTGTTTGATATAATATTGACCTAATTGTCTCCTTATCGATAATCACTTACTCCCCCCTGATTTGGCCCTTTATGCTCAGGTTGTCAATACATAGCACTTGGATAGTTCCTTAGTAAAATGCAATATAACAATTTAATGAAGATTTCCTTGTTTCGTGGGCATAAGTCATGAATATTTTGGAGGTCACAGCTATACTTAGGCTTACATAAAATACTAAAAATTATAAGACACTTTTCTTCTATTCAAAAAAAAAATTTGTATGGTGCTGCTGAAGCCAATAAAATGATAATCTGAATTTAAAAAAAAATTTTGAAATAAGTTAAATTCCAGAACATTTAAAGAAATCAATAAAGTAGCATGGTATTTGATGAGAAGGTATCTGCTCCAAGAAAGTATACACAAATGAAGATTAGTATATACTTAAAAGGTTTCAAGTAATAGATAAGCTAAGATCGAAATCTATGTAAAGTTGAGAAAGTGACATAAATTTGAAAATTTTCCCAAAAAGCAGTCTACTCTTTCTAAATTGAGTCCATCCTGATTAATAACTACAATATATATAGAAAAGTTTAAAGTAAAAAAATTCCATGATAAATTGGTATTTTTATGGAAAAATATTTAAATGCATAAAGGAAATAAATAATCTTGAAACTAAAAGAAAATATTTTATTATTTTGGTGCATATTTTCCTGGGATACATTTGTGTGTGTGTTTATGAGCATTTACAAACACAGGGAGAAAGAATTAGGATAGGCCAGGTTGTGCTACAATGAAAAATTCCCAGATTCTAGGGACTTTATAGAACACAAAGGCTTGTGACTAATTCACATCACATACTTAATACAGGTCAGCAGAGAATCTGCTTCCCATCGTGACTCAAACTTCCAGTCTGCTGTAGGCTCCACCAGACTATAGTTACATTATTTGAAATACTTGGCCTCCAAGTTGTGCCTCTGATAGGGTAAGGCAGAAGGCTCATAAAGGATATTTATAAGAATCAAGCATATATTACTTTTAATACTTTTCTACATGATTCCCAAATTTACTGCAAAATAAATTAACAAATATAGTCTTCCTAAGTGTCCAAACGGAGTAAAATGAAGGGGGGAAAAAAAGATTTGGAGCAAATGTAGACTTGTTTCTGTCCCCGGCTACACTGTCAGTTTTGAACAAAATTTAAATAATTATGTTTTACAGCTTAGTTTTATTTGAATTCATTATGTATATATGTTTCAAATGTGTGCAGAATATCTTATCATGTTAATGTTCCATCTTTTATGCAATGTATTATTGTTGGTCATTGAAATTCCAGATGATTTTTTAGGTTAAGTGGAACAGTAAGGTTGTGGCTAAAAATGTGGCTTTTCTGCCAGAAAAATCTGTATTTGAATCTTTGATCCCTTTACCAGTGAAATGACTGTGGGAAAATCTCTTAAATGACTTGCACCTAGATTTAATTATCTACAAAACAAAGACAGTTAATATCTCCATTACTACCTTGAGTACTAAATAATATAATAAGGAGTACTTAGTATACAGCTTGCTACTAAGAGTATAAGTCCAGAATAAATGATAGTACTGGTAGTATTTATGGTATTTATGAGGGTAGTGGTGGTGGTGATCTGTTTTGTTGTTTTTTTACCTCATTCTCTTTAGTATGAAAGTCTCTATTAGTGCAAGAGGCTCTTATATGAACACAAGCATAGAAGTTGAAGCTGAGAACTTTTCTCATAATACTACCAGTATGAGGCTTATATGAAATTTTGCCACAATTTAATCCTGAACAGAAGGACCATCTATATTGCCAGTGCAGCCCAAGTAGTTTTTTGGATTAGCGCATATTTGGAAGAAACCCGAGTGATTTTTAAAGTATGGAAAAGTACCATGATTATATATTGTATTCACACTGTGCTGTTCCTCCATAACTAGCCACTGTGTGTGAAGAAAATGTACTACCAGCTGGTGCTTTAAAACAAACAGATAAACTAGCCCTGAATTGCAAAGGCATATTTATAAGGATGTTCTTTGTTTTAATAATAAAGACATGGAAATACTCTAAACAGTCATCAGTGATAGTAGATGAATTAAATTATAGTACATTGCGCTAAATAAAATGTGATACAGACATTTAAAGAAGAAAGGCTGTCTTGTATCTCATCCTTTGATTTAGAAAGATTTTCACAGCTGGGTTCAGTGGCTCAGCCTGTAATCCCGTGCTTTGGGAGGCCGAGGTGAGTGGATTGCCTGAGCCCGCGGGTTCGAGACCCGCCTGGGCAACTTGGCGAGACCTCGTCTCTACAATAAATCAGAAAATTAGCCAGGCGTGGTAGCGCGCGCCTGTAGTTCCAGCTACTTGGAAGGCTGAGGCGGAAGGATCGCCGGAGCCCAGCAGGTCGAGGCTGCGGTGGCCGGGAGTGGCCACTGAACTCCAGTCTGGGCCACAGAGTGAGACTCCAACTCAAAAAAAAAAAAAGAAAAGAAAGATTTCCACAGTACAGTGTATTATTTTCTATAGGTCTTGTGTGTTTTGGTTCTTTTATTCTTTCTTTACTGCCTTCTTTTGCATTAAGTAAACATTTTCTAGTGTAGTTCTTGCACATCCTGACCAACACTTGAGATGGTCAGGCATTGTTCATGTTAGCCATTCTGACAGGTGTTTAGTTGTTTCTCATTGTAGTTTAAATTTGCATTTCCCTAATGAATAATTACATTAAACATATTGTAGTATGCCTATTGGTCATTTTCATATTTTTCTTAGTAAGGTGTTCTGTCAAACCTTTTTGTCTATTTTTGTGTTCTGCTGTTTGGCTTTGGTTATTGAGTTTTGGAGTTCTTTATATATTTTTTAGATTCAAGTAATTTACCAAAGATACAATTTGCAAATTTTTCTCCCAGCATGAAATTTGACTTTGCATTTTTCTAGCACTGTCTTTTGAGAAAGAATTTTTGTTTATTTGTGAAGTGTAATTTGTTTACATATAATATTATGAATCATGCTTTTAATATTGTATCTAAGAGATATTTGCTTAACCTGAGGCCACAAAATTTTCTTCCATTTTTTTTAAACATTATGGTTTTAGGATTTACTTATATTTATGACTATGATCCCTTTTTAGTTAATTTTTATATATAGCATGAGGCATAAATTAAAGTGTTATTTTTGCATATAGGTTGCCCAAATGATCCAGTACCATTTGTTGAAGACTGTCCTTTCTCCACTAAATTATCTTTGCACCTTTGTCAAAAAGCAGTTGTCCATATGTGTGTGGATCTATTTCTGAAAACTCTAGGCTGTTCCGCTTATCAATTTGTCTATCTTTATGCTAATAGCACCCTGTCCCCTGGCTTAGTTTTGTAACTTTATAATAAGTCTTGATATCAAAGTTTGTTAGCCCTACAATTTTTAAAATTTTAAAAAGTTATTTTGGTTACTATAGGTTCCTTGCTTTTCCCTATAAATTCTAGAATGAGTTTGTGAGTTTCTATTTTAAAAAATGATGTTATTTTGTTTGAAGCTGTATTAAATTTATAGATCAATTGGGAAGAATTGACATCTTGACAGTATTGAGTCGTTCAAACCATGAACACAGTGCATCACTTCAATTATTTAGTTCTTCCTTAATTCCTTCCAGCAATATTTTTTTTAGTTTTACATGACTTTTACATATTTTTTTCAGATTTGTCCCTAAGAATTTAATATTATGATGCTAATACAAATGGTATTTTATTTCAGTTTTCAATTGTTTGTTGCAAGCACATCACAATGCAATTAACTTTTGAATTGTGATCTTGTATCCTGCAATCTTGCCAAACTCACTTATAAATTCTGTAAATGCTTTGTATGATTCATCGTGTTTTCAACATAGTCATGTTATCTAAAATAAAGACAATTTGTATTTATTTTATTTCTTGGTTTATTATACTGGTTAGAGCTTCAAGTAAAATATTGGAAAAGAAGTTATGAGGCTGATATTACCATCTTCCTTATCTTAGGTAGGAAGCATCCAGTTTGTCATCATTACTATCATATTCACTATAGGGTCTTCATAGATGTACTTTTTAGGTTGAGGAAATGGCCTACTATTTCTAGTTTGCTAAGAGTTGTTATCAAAAATGAATGTTGGATTTTGTCAAATACTTTTTCTGCATCTACTAAGATAGTAATATGTTTTTGCCTCTTTAGTTTGTTAATATTTTGAATTAAACTGATTAATGTATAATGGCAAATCAAATTTTTACTCGTGGGATAATGTACTGGGGGAGCCTGTAGCCATGAAGAATGTCAAGTCATTAATACACCATCAGAGATAGTAAAAGATGTTTGAAATATTTGAAGGCTTGTAAGAGTGAAAAGTAGACACCTGAGAGATTGTAATAAAGAGGGCTTGATGTATTTGTTTTCAATTTTTTTCTGATAGGCTATGATGGTCCCAGGTAATTGATAATTCAGAGGCTAGTAAGACAGATGTATTAAATAGTAACAGGCAACCTGGTTCTGGAACTGAGGTTAGGCTTGAGTGGCAAAAAGTACAAAAAAATCCTGAGAAGAAAGAGACTTCTGACACAATAAATATTATCAACCCATACCGAAGGCCTTTTTGGCCTTTTTGGAGTATGGTGACCTTGGAATGTGCCTTCTCAAATGATATCTTGCCATAATTGATATATTGTTAGCATGTTGGTTAATAGGCCTAGCGATAATAATATAGTCATACTGAAGTAAAATTATATCACTTACCAGATGTTATGAGCAGGGCTGAAAGGGCTCCTGTACATGATAAGAGGCTAGTGTTCACTATGGGGTGGGCATGAGTGTGGTGAGTCATTAAGTGTTATAATGTAAGTAAACTCTTACTAATAATGTAAAATCATATGCTTGAATCAAGTCTACAGTGAATTCAAGAATAATTAACATATCTTAAATAAGTATAATTGAGGCTGTGGCAAAACTAATAGTTAATACTGGCATGGCACCTCCAATTTAAGGCATAAGTAGGTGACCAGCTGTAATATTAACTGTTAATTATACAATTAAAACTATGGGTTGAATGAAAAAGCTAATGTCTCAATGATTATTAGTATAGAGATAAGTGGAATGGGGGTTCCTTGTGGAAATGAAAATGAAAATGTCTAGAAATGCTTTTGTTTTGTAGTGGAAACCAGTAATTACTACTCCTTCCCATAGTGGATTAAGCCATGCCTATGCTTTTTTGATAATTGAGTGATTGGTATAAAAAAGTAAGGCAATAATCCTTGTAAGTTTGTTGAGCTAATAAATAGAATAAGTGAAATTAATATTAAAATCATGTCGTCCTTTAATATTATATATTGTTATTTGCTTTAATACAAGTTGTACTAATCATTGTTGTATAGAGACTAGTTAATTATTAATCAGACAGAATGAGATAAAATAACTAGATAAAAATAGGCAATCTTATTGTTGGGGTAAGAAAAGAGGTGAATACATTTTTGTTCATTGTATTTCTCAAGGGGTTTCATGTTTACACGCCTCAGTTTTTTTGACACTGAGTTTATTGCATAAGTAAATTCTGAGATTTTTAATTGGAACAGAATAAAACGTACTATAATTATTGATTGAATAGTAATAAGTCATTTTGATGTATCTAGTTGAGGTACTTCACTGTCAGTCTTGAACTTAGAAGGTTGATCCTAGTTTCACAGTGCCGTGATAATATAGATGCTGATCAGTTTTTGAAATGCTTTGGTTGTACTCGTTTAAGTACAATAGGCCTAAACTTAGAGTTTCATACACAAATGTCTCAGCATTATTCGTAGTAATATAGGCCTGGTCATGTGGATGTTGCTTGGACTAAATGTCCTAGAATTGTATCTGTTTTTGATCTAATGATAAGAAAGTTCATGACTATAAATGTCTTCAGATGAGATTAGTATATGAATTGATATTTCTCTGGGCAAAACTACTGAGTTGCCAATTTTGAGTAATTGTAGCTCTCTGGTTTAAGGTCTGTTGCAGGAATCAAAATTTAAGTCTTCATAGTCTGTGTATTCATAGCTTCGGTATCACTGGTGGCCTATAGTTTTGACAGTTAGGGAGGAGTTGTTAATTTCATCTATCATAGACAGGATGTTTAAAGATGGCAAAGTAATTAGAATAATGACAAGAAAAATAGTCCATATTGTTTCTACTTCTTAAATATCTACAGTGCCTGTATGAATTAATTTGGTTGTCAACATCCACGAAAAAAAATATAAAGAACTAAGGAACTAATTAAGAAAAAGATTATTTGGTTTGGTCATGAAAGTGTAGTAATTCTTTTAAAATTGGTGATGTAGATTATTGAAATCCTAGCTGGAATGGATGGCCCATAAAGTTATAAAGGATTTTAACTTATGATTTAACTTTGGCAAAGTTATGTAATGCTTTTAGTACTATTTTGTTTATTAAGAAAGTCAAATGGTTATTGAATTGGCTTGAAACCAGTTTTAGGGGGCTCAGTTTCTTTCTTGTCTAAAAAGGAAGACTCTATTTTCCTGAGATACAATCCTTTGTATAGGTTTGAGGTTTTCGAAAATGTAGAATTTTTAAAATCTATAATTATTAATAATATTGGCCAATAGTTTCTTATAATGTCTTTGGTTTTGGTCTCAAAATAATGATGGTCATATGAAATGAATTGATAAATATTCTCTCCTTTGCAATTTTCTGAGTATGTGTAGAATTTTTTTAAAATTTTTATTTGAAGATGTGGGGTACAGTGCAGGATTAGCTATGCAAATGGTCATTGTACAGGTTAAATTTGTGCCTCACACTAGTACCCACTTCATCTGGTTTGAGATTAGGTATACTTACTTATTGATGAAGTGTGCCCCCCCCTCCCTCCCCCGGTAGTTTCCCACTACTGCCAATCCCTGTCTTATGGTATTATGATAATTGTTCATGGTCCCTTTATAAGTGAGAACATGTGGTACTCAGTTCTTTGTTTCTGTGATAAATCACTTAGTATTATAGACTCTATATCCATCCAAGTTGCTGCAAAGTTCATAATTTTGTCCTTCTTTATGTTTAATAGTCCATCGTGTATATGTACCACTTTTTTTTTTATTCAGTCCATTTTCGATGGGCAGCACAGTTGGTTCCTTATTTTTGCTTTTGCGAGTAATACTGCAATAAACATACTTGTGCAGGTATCTTATTCATAGAGTGAATTGAGTTCCTCCAGGTATATTCTCAGAAGGGGGATTGCCTGGGTCATATGGAAGGTCAATTTTTAGATCTTTTAGGAATTGCCACACTGTTTTCCACAGAGGTTGTACTAGTTTATATTCACACCAACAGTATAGAAGTGTTCCCTTTTCCCCACGTACTCTCCAGTATCTGTTGTTTTATGAGTTATTGATGATGACCATCCTGACTTGTTAGGTGGTATCACAGTATGGTTTTAATTTGTATTTCATTGATGATTAGTGAGGCTGAGCATTTTTTCATGTGTCTGTTGTCTGCCCATATGTCTTCTTTTGAGGAGTGTCTATTCATATCTCTTGCTCACTTTTTAATAGGGTTGTTTGTTTATTTCTTTTCAGCACATTTGAGTTCCTTGTAGATGCAAATGTTAGGCCTTTGTCAGAAACACAGTTGGCAAAAATTGGAAGCATTTCCCCTGAAAACCCAAACAAGACAAGGCTTCCCACTTCCACCCCTCCTGTTCAACATAGTGTTGAAATCCTAGCTAGAGCAATCAGACAAGAGAAGGATATCAGAGGTATCCAAATAGGAAAAGAGGAAGTCAAGTTATCCCTCTTTGCTGACAATATGATTCTATACCTAGAAAATCCAAGAAAATCTGTTAAAAACCTTCTGGTCTAATAGAGGACTTTGGCAAAGCCTCGCGGTACAAAAATCAATGTGCAAAAGACAGTCACATTCTTCTTATACATCAACAACAAACAGGCAGAGAACCAAATAAAAAGCACAATCCCATTCACAAATAGCCACAAACAAAAATGAAACACCTCGGCGTCTTCCTAACCAAAGAAGCAAAAGACCTTTACAATGAAAACTATAAAACACTGCTTAAAGAAATCAAAGATGACACAAATGGAAAAATATTCCATGCTCATGGATTGGAAGAATCAACATTGTTAAGATGTCCACCCTACCCAAGGCAACCTACAGATTTAATGAAATATTCATTAAATTACCAGCATCATTCTTCTCTGGTCTGGAACTGACAATACAGAGAAATTCATATGGAAACATAAATGACCACGAATAGCCAAAACAATCCTCAGCAAAAGAAACAAAGCGAGAGGTATCACACTACCAGATTTTAAACTTTATTGTAAGTCTACAATAATCAAAATAGCCTGATATCAGTACAAGAGCATGCATATAGACCAATGGCATAAGACAGAGATCTCAAAAGCAAAACCTCAATTTCTCAACCAACTCATCTTCAACTAAGCCTTCCGGAAGAGGAGAACCTACTCAGTAAATGGTGCTGGGAAAACTGGCTGACTACATGCAGAAGATTAAAACAAGACCCCTACTTATCACCACACACAAAAATCAACTCCATATGGATCAAAACCTAACGTAAAACCTCAAACTATAAGAACATTAGAAAATGCAGGAGACACCCTTATGGAAATTGAAACTGGCAACCAATTCCTGATTAAAAACCCAAATGCCCAGGCCAGAAGAGATAAGGTAGACAAGTGGGACCTACCTCATCAAACTGAAAAGCTTCTGCAAAGCAAAAGAAACCATCAAGAGAGCAGGGAGACAGCCCACAGATGGGAATTTGCTATTTTTTAATATTTTTTAGAATTTACCAGTGAAGCTATCTAAGGCTAGAATAACAGATTTAGTTTATTTAATGTATGTAAGACTATTCAGATAATCTATCATTTCTTGAGTAAATTTTGATACTTTTGTCTTTTAAAAAATTTGTTCTATTCTTCAAAGTTTTCAAGTTTATTGGCATAATCTATTATTTCAATAGGAATATGTATTAATGTCATCTATTTCATTCATTATATTGGTAATTTTTGTCTTTTTATTCTGATAAGTTTATCTGAGGGTTTATCAAGTTTATTGATCATGTAAAAGAACTAGCTTTTGTTTTTATTAATTTTATATTTTGTTTACTGTTTTCTGTTTTAATGATTTCTGCCTTAATTTTAATTTTTTTTCTGCTTCCTTTGGGATTGAGTCTCTTTTCTTTTTCTGATTTTTTCAGTTAGACATTGAGATCATATATTTAAAACTATTCTTTTTATTAAATGTGGGCATATATTGCTGTAAATTGGCAACCTCTAATTTTTTAATGTGGCTTGTTTTCATAGAGTTCAAAATATTTTCTAATTTTCATTTTTATATTTGTTTTGACCCATAGATTGTTGAAAAGTGTGTTAATTAGTTTCCAAATATGTGAATATTATCTGAAATATCTTTGTTATTTTTATTTAGTTGATATTAGTATATTACTTAAACAATTTGAGTACTTTTAAATTTACTGAAACTTCTTTTTTGGTGCAGAATATAGTTCATCTTAGGAAATGTTCTATGTGCACTTTAAAAAAAAGTATATTTGCTGTTTTTGTGTGGAGTATTCTATAAACGTCATGTTTGTTCCTCGTGGTTTTCAACTTTTTATATCTTTACCTATTTTCTCTCTATTTAATCTGTCAATAATTAAAAGAGCAGTATAGAAATCTTTTACTATAAGTGTGAATTTTTTTGTTTGTCCTTGCTGTTATTTTCATTTTTGCCTCACTTATTTTGAAATTCTGTTATTCAGTACATAAAATTTGTAATAATTTGTCTTGATGAATTGACACTTTACTATTCTCAGAAAAAAAAGCATTTTTATTTTTGGTAATATCCTTTGCTCAAAAGTATAATTTATCTGATGCTTAATTGACAGCCACTTCATCTGACTAGTGTTTGCATTGTACTTCTTTTACTTTTATGCTTGTATTTTTTTATAGTTGTATCTGTTTAATTGAAGATACAGTATTGAATAGCAGTATGGTTATTAAAATGATTCCATTTAAGTCTATCAACAATTTGCTTACTATTTGTACTATCTCATCTTCTTTGAAATATGTATATATTAACTGCCAACTATTGGATTGAGTATATTTCAAAATTCAAATATGTTTCCTTTGTTAGTCTATTAGTTCAAATTCATTGTTTTGTTATTTTTGTGGTTGCTTGAGAATACGTTATTATATTTTAACTTCTTATAGTCTGTCAATATCATTTACTTTTTTCCTGAAAGACTGCCTTTATTATTTTTCATAGTGTATGTCTACTAATAATGAATTCTTTCAGCTTCTGTGTTCTGAAAATGTCTTCACTTTACCTTCATTTTCGAGTGATATTTTCACTGGATGTAGAATTCTAGACTATTGGGATTTTTGTTTTTGTTTTTGTTTTTTTGAAGTACTTTAAAAATATTTCTTAACTCTCTTCTTGGATGCATTTTCTTTTTCTGACAAGAAATCTGCTGTCATCCTTGTCTTTGTTCCTCTGTACATAAGATGATCTTTAATGATTTTTTGTAATTATTGGCTTTGAGCAATTTGATTATGATGTGCCTTGTTTTATGATGTAATTTTCTTTATCCCTCTTGTGCTTAGGGGTTTATTTTGCTTTTTTGAATCTAGAGATTCCTAGTTTTGATCACATTTTTAAAAAATTGAGACAGTATGCTTCAAATTTTTTTTTAATTTTTCTTCTTTCATATATATTAGGCCACTTGCAGTTGTCACACAGGACACTGATGTTCTTTCTCTTACAAAACATTTATCTCTTCTCTTTCTGTTTCATTTTAGTTTTTAGTTTTTGTTTTTTGCTGTGCCTTCAAGTTATTTTGCATTTTTTGGGTAATGTTTAATCTTTTGTTAAGCCCATTCTGTATATTATTTATTTTATGCATCTTAGTTTTCACCCACAGGATTTAAGTTGGCCTTTTAAAAAAATATAACTTCCGTGTCTCTATTAACTTTTTAAACATGTGGAAGACAATTTTAACAACTGTTTTAATATCTTTTTCTTCCAATTATAACATTTGTGTTCATTTGGGGGTATAATTAATTAATTCAATTTCTATACATGGGCTATATTTGAAACTTCTTTATATAATTTTGTGATGAGAGAACTTTTTGTGTGCCATAACCAGCATGAAAATCCCAATGTATTACCAAGTGACTAGATCAAATTACAAGACACTATACATATACACACATATGGGTGTCCTCATTTTCACCATTTATTTGGAATTAAACTTTTTATTTGCTTATTTAAATTTCTTTTTATTTTAAAAGTGTGGGGTACAATTCAGGGTTAGGTATACAAATGTTCATTATGCAGGTACCCTTGTTAATGAGGGGTGCCCCCACTCCCCTGTCAGTTTCCCTCAACTGCCAATCCCACATCCCACCCCCATGAGTTTCCCAGTACTACCAATCCCTTTAAAGTAATTTTTGTTTGAATGAAAGACATTGTGAACTATACCTTGTTAATGTTGACTCTTTTATATCTCTGTAAATATTATTAGGCTTCGTTCTGGAAATACAGTTAAGTTACTTGGAAGTATTTTGATCCTAAAGGGTCTTGATTTTAAAATTAGTTAGGTGGACCAGAGCAGAACTTAGTATTGGAGTGATTATTTTACACTGCTGTGCCAAGACCTTTCTGTTCTTTCTACTCAATGCTCCATGTGTCATGGAAACAGCACTACTCCCAGACACCTGTGATGGCTTTTTCTCCAGACTTAGGTAGTTTCCTCACATGCATTTCCTGATCAGAACTCAGCTGAACACTTGAGAAAATCTCTTTTCAGACCTCTGGAGTTCTCTTTGTGGACAGCTCTTTCCTCTCTAATACTGTGTCTTGTGAATTCTTGTAACCACCCTGACACTTCCAGAATCTCAACTCTGTCTCT
Source organism: Tarsius wallacei (assembly GCA_963574415.1). NCBI lineage: Eukaryota > Metazoa > Chordata > Mammalia > Primates > Tarsiidae > Tarsius > Tarsius wallacei. The sequence continues at coordinate 34,222 of CAUYQG010276826.1, read as the reverse complement.
CCAACTAAGGGAATCCTCCGGTTGGTTCTCCCTCCATGTACTACAACCTAGAAATTTGCTCAGGGCAGTCAGTCTTGATAGAAATAAACATCACCTCTGTTTCCCTTATGTCAGGGATTACTGATCTTTATTGCCTGACAAATAACCTCTTTAAATTGTTGTATCATATATGTTGTCAGCTGTTTTAGTTGTTTTATCAGAGATTGCAAATACAATCTTTGTTATCTTTGTTATTCCATCTTGCTCAGAAACGAAAGGCCTATTTATTTTTAATTACATAGCAAACCATGGGCATGTTTTTTGTAAAAAGATATTAAAATAGGATGGGCTAATACAGCCAAAGTCCCCCGTTAGTAATGAGCAATATCAGTCTTCTCAGAAATAATCACGGTTTTGTAAGTATTTCTCAAGACTATGTTTTATACATTTATACTTATTCATCTTCATGTAGAATACATGTCAAGTATGCATTTTAATATAAAGTGTTATACTTTGCATATTATTCAGAAACCGATTTTTTCTACCTATGATATGACATTTCCACTTCCATACATAGAATGCCACATCATTTTAAATATTTCTAGAGGGTATTACACTGTATTGATAAGACATGTTTGACATAACCATTCCCACATTGGTGAAGACTTGAGTTGTGTTCAGCTTGGATGAATGGATGCAATGAACAGGCTTGTACATGCCTCTTTGAGCACTTGTACAAATATTTCTCTGACATAGACACCTATAAGTAGAATATCTAGACTAAAGGGTAAGCACATTTTAAAATTTGCTAGATAGTGTCAAATTGCCCTTTAAAATCTTTTTACAACAAAATTGTGTATATCACTGAATTCTTCCCTGCTTTTTATCAACTCGTCATTATATAATTTTTAAAAATATAACCAATCAGATAAGGGTAAAATGTTTTAATGTTTGTTATTTTAATTTCTCTAGTTACTGGTAAGGTCAAACAATTTTATCTGATAGCTATGTATATTTCGTTTCCTGTGATTACTTCTTTGTGACCCTTGCCTATTTTTATAAAGATATCTGTCTTTGTGTGTGTGTGTGTGTGTGTGTGTGTGTGTGTGTGTGTGTGTGTGTGTGTGTGTTTGTGACAGAGAGAGAGAGAGAGAGAGAGAGAGAGAGAGAGAGAGAGGAAGGGAGTGTGTGTGGGGGGGTATGTACATGTTTATAAGCTTTGTAATCAGACAAATGTACAGCTTTGGGAAGGAAAATAGTTGAAGCTTATGTATATGTCTAATCCGTCCATCCCCCAACCCACTTCTGCACCTTCCCCTAATGTGCCCTAACTATCACATCACCTAGACCAAGTCCAGGGAACTGATCCTTGCCCAGTCTCACACACAAAAACAATTTAGGCTATACATCGTCTTATGATTACTTTTATCCTTCATATTAGGATTTAATAACAAACAGCTTAGTCTGGTTTTTTGTGCACATATATTTTGGATGGAAATTATATACTATGTTTTTTTTCTGGTTACTCAGTGCCTTAGAGTATTTACTATAAGGGTTATTTTAGGCACTTAGTCTGAATTTGAAATTTGGTAAGCAAGGCAAACTTTAAAATTCTAATTCAATTTCATATATTTTTTCATTTACAAGGGGCAGAAGCATGGCTACATATCAGTTTATACGACTTGAATAGAATTACACAGGAATTTGATGTCTGAGACTGTGTTGTTAAAGATATAGGCCAGACTGGATCAATTTATCAAGAAAGAAATATAAATTATCACATTTTAAGTGTAATTATAATTACAAGGAGTGAGTTTACAGAGTATTGTCTTCAGCAAGATTTAGACAAATGTCACTATACAAGTGAAAATCTTTAACTGATCAGGTCTAGGTGATTAGATAGACATGAAATAATTTTGTTTTAATTTGTTTGACTCAACAAGGTATATTTTATATGATTTTTTTTCAGTTATCATAATTTTCATCCCTATAATTACTGACCTTTTTGTGTGAATCTTTCTGGTAAGCTCCTTGAGAGCTGAATCTTGCTTCATTTCTTTTCTAATCCCTCTTAGCATTTCACACAGTGCTTTCAATGTCTATAAACGTGCTGCGGTCAAGAAAATGTTGGTTACTTCATCTCTAACAACTTTGCTGCTACTGATATTGTAGATGTTTATAAGCTTTGTAATCAGACAAATGTACATCATAATGATAGTGATAATAATAACTGTCACTGAGTTAATATTATGTTTAGCACTATCCTAAGCACTAATTCTCTGGCTTTTACAAATGAAGAAACTAAGGCAAATAAAGCTGAGGAAAATGGGTGAGCCAAGATTCTGATTCAAGGACTCAGACACTATATGCTGGATTCCAGATTGCTATGCTATGTATAATTCAAATACAGTCTTCGTATAGGGACATCTTTAAAGCAGTGCTTTGAAAGTTTTTCTCCTACTGTGAAACCTCATGCTTGTTGAGGTCAGGCCTGTGCCTTGTCTTTGTCCTTAAGGCTGTAGCACGGTGTCCAACACAGAGTGAGTGCTCAATAAATGTTATGAAAATAATGAATTTGATGAATGTCATGCCCTTCCATCAGAGTCTGCCAGAGCAGCATTCAAAACTTCTGTGTATCTTGTATGGCCCCTCAAGATGCATGCAAGTAATTCTACACACAGTGAGTACTCTGTGAATGTCAATTTGATTATGTGACTGAAGTTATTAATGTCTATTTTTTTACTCACTGTCATAAAAGTGGGTGGCTGAATTAGTCAGCTGTTGTTGCACAATAAACAGCCCTAAAGCTGAGTGTTTTAATACAATCATTTTTTCTCTTTTATGTGTGTGGATAGGCAGGGAATTGGCTTTATAGTCTGTGGTAGGTGCCAGGGTATGGGCTGGGTCCAGATATGCTTCTGTATCTGTCTCTTCCTTACCAACATCTTAAAAGGACGGGTTCTTTTTACAAAGGTGGCAGAGGTATGAGAGATCAAGCCCAACTATCCGAACACGTTTCAAGGCTTATTGATCAATCACATCATATGAGCCTGACGTCAAGGTAGAAGTGTCCACTCTGTCTCAGTGGGAGGAACCACAAAGGTCCCAGGAAAAGGGAATGAATTTTTGCAGTGCTAAATAATGGATTCAATAATTCAATCAGCCACATTTTTACTGACCAAGCAAGTGATAGAGAAAGACGTTTAGAAACACCAACAGCAAAATTTTGATTAAGTCCTTAAAGTAATGTAGGAGGTTTGAAGCAAAATCCAAGCCAATTTTTATTTAATCACAGTCTTCTTTCACTCTTCCAACAAATGGTGGATAATGAGTATTACAGTCATTTCGACAGTAATCAACTATGGTATCCCAAACAGAAGATTATAACTTCAGCTGGAAATTGAGCAGCAGGACAGTTGAAGGCTTACAAACAAACAACAAAAAAAAGTCTCATTTAGTCTCAAGTGATACTTTGCAATAAAGAGAGAGGGTAGGGGCAGGGAAATTAAGAAATGAGCAACATGAGCAGAATTGTGTCCCAACAGAAGACTGGACTCGTCATTAGAGGAAGCACCAGAGAGAATCTGAATATCAGAAAATGATACATGAGGTAATATGACTGGCCCTGACCAGTTAACACTGAAAAATGCCTGAAACAAAATGAGAAAGTAGGAAATCTGTGAAATTAAAGCAAAGTAAATTTCTTTTGTTTTATACTAGGAGAGTTATGTCTGGCATGTTTTTCTTTAAGCTCCTGTAGCTTATGGCATGAGTGATGCAGAAATATGTAGAAACAATTGCTCCAGTGTGTAGGTCTTTGCAAATCTGAAATAGGATGTTTACCTACAGTTCTAAATTCCCTTGTAGGTATGCAGTTGAGTATGCCTCACCCTCTCTTGACACTGTCCAAGATCCTCCAAAGGCAGTGTCAATTGCCAGGTCTAAATGAGGATCAGAGAGCAAAGCTGAGGCGGAAACTCACACATAAACAGAACACTGCATAGTCTACTTAAAGAAACAAATAATAAGGAAAAATGACTTATGAAGTAGCAATCCTTCTGCAATTGCTGAACATTTCCTCACAACTTCTGTGTTTTTCAAGCAATTTTCTTTATTTTCCCTCACATGAAATGACACAGACCTGCAATTTCTCACTCCTTTCATTCAAATTGTGTGTCATTTTTCAAGGATTCAGGCATTAACTGCCTTACATCTGTATAAATGTGTGGATGCATATGCACACACAAACAGGGGCAAAAATATGACCATTGTTCTGACAAGATATTCTTTATCCTATCTTTAACAAAAGAGACAATAGATATGGCCTTAAAAAATACATTCTGAAAGTTTAAGTATAAAAAGGATACAACAACTGTTTCACAAGAGAAAGCACTTCTTGGGTTGCCACTCTTAGCCAAAGGTAAAATACAATCAAATTTATCAAAAAATAACGAATGTGAATAGAATCACAGTCTTGAATCACTCTTACTCCTGCTTAGGCCAAGAGTAAATTAGATTTTTTTTTTTTTTTTGCATTCCTAGTAGAAAACCAGATGCATAACTAATTTCTAGAAATCATAGGTTTATAGTAAAAAAATAAGCTATGTTGCTTTCCTAAAAAATCTGATTATGAATGTGGAAACCCATGGAAGAGTGATACTGGGGCATATAATACATCCTCTGACTTGACTTTCTTTTCCAATATCATGTAGATATAGTGTACATGTTTCTTTTCTCTGCCTGTCTTTGCATATATCAAGCAAGAGAGTTTCAATGTGTGGGTATATACCTGATCTATAGACTGAACCATCAATTACTAAGCTCAATTTTGTTTATTAAATCCTGACTAAATCATTCATGTACAGCAAGGGTTTCCCTAATGAAATACATCTTGCCCTTCATATCACACTTTCTTTCACTCTGCTATTCATTTATTCATTTGTTCATTTATTTATATCTATACTTATTTAGTAAACATTTTGTAGGTCAGTTCTGATAAGTGATGGCCTTCAAAAGGTGAAGTAGACAAGGGCACAACTATTGAGAAACAAACCATATGAAGTAGAAGTTAACTGTGTAAAATTACAAAATGATGAGAAAAATATCAAAATGGAGATATGAATAGAGTGCTGTGGAAGCAGAAAGAATTAGTTCTGCCTACAGTAGTCCAGAAAGGTTCCACAGAGAAGGTGTCACTTTTGCTAGATCTTGAAGGATAAGCATAAATCTGCCAAGAATAGATAAAAATGGAGGATAAGCCAAGAGCAAAAGCCTTTGAAAAATGCACTGAGGCACTCTACCTTGTTGCCCGTGGAGGGGTGAACTGCAGCCCTGCTAGAATGTAAAACTCCAACATGGGGAGTTATCATTTTTCCGTTAGAAACTCTACCCCTCCATGTTCTAAGTGAGATTATCAAGTAAGTCAAGCACCATAAAAGAGAACCTGAGCTAGATTTTTTAAAATTTATTTTTTTCATTTTTATGCAGTAAAGAGACATTTATTTTTAAATGACCACTTTTATCTTGGTACCAGTCGGTTTTAATCATGTATAAATTTATTGTAATTGATAGAAGAAATGACATTCTGAACCTGTTTAAGTAGATAATATTTGTAAATGTGCAAGTTTGGCGTTGAACTGAATCCTGTGTTATTGTGTAACTTGAGTGGGGGGAGGAGGTGGTGGAAAAGAGTAGAAATGCTTTATTATTAGTCAAGACATGTATTTTGGAGAAATGTTGCCAATAAGGGATTCCTAAGCATTCTTGTTTTCTTTTTTAAATTTGCAAAAATGTATGAGTGCAAGTGTAATTTTGTTACATACATACATTGCATAGTGAAGTCAGGGCTTTCAGTATATCCCTCACCCAATTAACATACATTGTACCCTTAAGTAATTTCTCATTATTTGCCCCTTTTCCACTCCCAACCCTTACAAATCTTCACTGTCTATCATTCCACATTCTATGTTCACGTATACATATTATTTAGCTGCCACTTATAATTAAGAGCAAGGCAGATGTACAGTGGCTCACGCTTGCAAACAGCACTTTGGGAGGCCAAAGCAGGAGGATCCCTTGAAGTTGGGAGATCAAGACCAACCTGGGCAAGGTAGTAAGACACTGTCTCTACAAATAAATAAATAAATAAATAAATTAGCTAGGCATGGTGGGACACACCTGTAATTCCAGCTATTCAGGAGACTGAGGCAGGAGGATCAATTAAACTCAGAAGTTCAAGGCTACAGTGAACCATGATTGCTCCACTGAACTCCGGCCTGGGTGACAGAATGAAATGCTGTCTCTAAAAATACAAATAAATAAGTAAATAAGTGAGAACATAGGCTATTTGTCTTTCCTATGTACTCTTTCGGGGCACAACTTCTCAGTTATGAGGGGAAAGGGATCTTTAAAAAATTCTCCACATTGTTCATTTGCCATATTCTGTTATGTTTTCATTAAAAATAATAGAAACAGAGAGTTATAGCTGTAATTATTTTCTATCATCTTAGTTGATGTCCCAAAGAAGGATGAGTCATCTTGGTGTCTCTATTCACCTTCTGGCGTTTGTCATCTTCTGTGGCCTAAGCACAAAGTTATCATACAGCACATTTTTACAAAACAGGAAAAAATATGACCCTAGATTTTGTGCAATTTTTGCTGGTTAATTTTACCTTCCTGATCAAATGCTATCTCCTCATCCATACTTAGAATAAGCACCTCTTTCTTTATCTTCTTACACCACCTATATTGCATTTAAATAACATTTTTATATTTCTCTGTCACTTTAATACACAACATTTTGCCTGTCCAACCCTTATAGATCCCTCTTCTAATCAGATTTCCAGTCCTGGCTTTACCTGGTCAATTCTGGCTCTTTGACAGTTGGGGCCTGGCAGATAAATTTAAAAGTACTACAAATTCAAATTTCTTCAATTTTTTGGAGTCTTCACTGGATATTTTAATTGGCAGTAATATGTGTAATTCTATTATTTGTCAGTTGTTTGACTGTGATCAAAAACATAATGGCAGAAGACTATCATGGAAGCCTACCACTTCTAGCTTGCCCACAGAGATATTATTTTCTTTATATGGTCCTCAAATAGTAGCAGAGTTCACAGTCTAACAGCCTTCTCACCAAATTTCGCTCACAAGTCTCTCGGTCTCGCTGTCTCGCTCTCTCTCTCTCTTCAATTTCATTTTCTATTTTGCACACATACAATGTTTTGAATGTAGTGTTTGCTCAAATTTAATAATAGATTATATACATGTGGAAATTTAGGTTTCTATGTTTTCTTGAAATATTTTTCTAGAAGGGCTTTGCTATTACAATTTCTATCACTAACTCCTGTCTCTCAGCACCTGCCTGTCATTGGTCACCTCACTTAAGCCATTGTTTTCTGTTATGCCTGGCTATTTGTATTCTTTAATGTTACCTGCTTGATACCTGTTGTCATTTGAGTTTATAACTGCTGGCATAGATTTACTTACAGCAAGAAGCAAAGATAGGAATCATTTTTAGAAAACTGAGGCCAAATAGATAATTTTTTAAAGTTCTCATAAGCCAGTGTCCAATCTTTTAGTTCAGTCCAATATCTTTTTTTCATGTCAGTGTTCTTCAAACTTGAGTGCCTGAAATCACCTAGAAGTCTTGGTCAACAGATTGTTGGCCCCACCCTAGAGTTTCCAGTTTACTAGGTCTGGATTGGGGTCAGAGAATTTGCATTTCTTACAAGTTTCTAATTGACATCGGTTGAGGGACCACACTTTGAGAATGTTTGTGCTATGCTGTTATGCAAATAACTTTCAGTTTACCTTTAAAATGAGATTGAGTATTTATTCTGCCTTCCTCTCTGGGTTGCTGTGAGCTCCCAGTGATTCTAAACTTTGAAGAATGCTACATTGTATATATGAATGTGTCTCTTTCACTAGACCATAAACCACAAAAGCTGGAACACGGCTGTCTTGTTGAATTTCATGTTTCTGTTTCTTGATATATAGGAAGTAACTTCTAAATTTTTAAAAATAAACGAATGAATGCAAACTAAAATTCAGGACTTGATAAAATTAAATCAAAACAGAGAGAAGACAGAAGTAAAGGCTTGATCCCTAACAATTGATTTTAAGAAAAATAATTCCTCAGGAAAATCTATGCTTCTCTGATTTATTTGGTAGCTTAGTTATGCTTGTGTTAAGAATGCAAAGAAAGCAGTGTATCATTCACTGATAGTGCTTGTTGTAACAGTTCCTCCTCTGGGTAGAAAGAGTTTCCACATAAACATTCAAAGGAGTGTAATCACTATCCAGAGACCGAATCCTCTGCCCTGACAGTTGGAAAATGACTCTATGTGCTGACAGCCCCACAGGATGGGAAATGCAATAGCTCTGCTACTACTGTGTAATGTTGCTAAGCTTAATTGACTGCACCCATAAATAGTGGGAGAAAGTGAGAGTGTGTAATCCATACTACTCTTAAATTATTACATGGAACCAACTTTCAGGCCTCCCAGAGAAACTCTGTACTATAAGCCATTGATTGGGTTTTAGGTTTTCCTGTTATTCATACCAACCTCAACTCAATTTTATCCACTTGCTTTTCCGATTTTGTTAACCCTGTGTTCTTGCTTTCTTTATTTTCTTTTTCCTTTTTTTAATACACAAAACCACTCTTATTTCTCCATTGTCATTTCTTTCTTCTTACTATATTCTCCAATCAGCATTCAAACATTAATAATCACTACTCTTGCCTGTCATCTTTTTGTAGACATTCTGCTATCTAGTCTAATTTACCCTGGAGCTTTTCAAAAATCTTGTCTAAACACACTGTCACTCCCTTGCTGTCGTATTACTTTACCACTCACATCTCGTTCCTGTACCCACAACTTCAAAGCAGTTGTGGTTAAGGAACCCAATGACCTCCATATTGGAAATCCAAAGAAACACTTCTCTGTCCTTACTTTACTTGATTACTTATCACATTTCACACAGTTGACCATGCCTCCTTTTGAAGTCACTCTTCTCTTGACTTCTATAACACTATAATTTCGTGGCTTTTCTTTTTCATCCCTAACCACCATTTCTCAGTCTCTTTCACTAGTTACTCTTTCTGTGACACTTGTAAATATCGACAAACTCCTCTCTTCTCTTTCTATAATCTTTCTCTAAATGATCTTCTACACCCATGACTTAATGCCATCCAAATGCTAATATCTTTCCTATCACTCATCCATCCTTCTCTTTCGAGAAAGAGCCTTTTGGATCTACTGCCTTCTTAGAATCTCTGCTTGAATGTCTCCCAGGTATCTCAAAGTGTTCAAAATCGAATTCTTGACTTCTCACCTCCCCACTCTACCCACACATAATATTTTGTTCTCTTTCACCTATTAATTTAATCCACAAATTCATGCCAACATCTATCTCCAAGTCATCTTTTCATTCCCAGCGGCACCATTTACTCCCTTGTCTTAACTATGATCATCGTTCTGATGAACTTGTATTACAATATCCTTTTAACCCATCTCCCCACATACTTTTCTTTTAAGTAACTTCTATCTCCAATGCTGCTAGCATTTTTAAAAAATATAAGCCAAATATTTTCTTCATTGCTTAAAATCTTTCAACTATTGCCCACAAACTTGAATTACAATCTGAAATTTTTTTAAAAAATTCTAGAATTCTTTATGAGATTAACAATCCTTTAGAAGATTAACCTTATGTTCCAACTTTGCCATTGTCATTTTTTACCACCCTTCTCCCAACTCAGGGCAATATGCCATTCTGACATGTTTAAAGTTCCTCTAATCTGTCAATCTTTCCTGTCTCTGGATAGTTACTTCTGTTAGTTATCTGTCTGACATGTTAATCTCCCTACTCTTAATCTAGATAATTCCTATTCATCTGCAGTTCTCATTTTAAATAACCTTTCTTCGAAGAGTCCTTGCAAGACCCCTAAATCTAAATTAAATTCTACTGGTATACTCTCAGAGCATCCATTCATTTCTTTGTAGCATTTACCATGATTTGTAATACTACTTTTGTATTATGTTTATTTTATGTTGTCTTCATAATACACATTAACCCTTATGAATGAAGTAACCTTGATTGTTTTTTCTTTTTTCTTTATTATTATTATTATTATTATTATTATTTTGATTTGGAGTCTTACTCTGTTGCCGAGACTAGAGTGCAGCGGCACACTCACGGCCACTGCATCCTTGACCTACTGGGCTCAGGCGATCCTTCCACCTCAGTCTTGCAAGTGGCTGGAACTACAGGGATGTGCCACCATGCTCAGCTAATTTTTTGGTTTATTGTAGAGACGATGTCTCACCAAGTTGCCCATTTGCCCATGCTGGTCTCGAACATCTGGGTTCAGGCAATCTTCTCACCTCTGCCACCCAAAGTGCTGGTATTACAGGCATGAACCACCACGCCCAGCTTTTTTTTCTTTATTTTTTAATCAGCATATCACCAGGATGTAGCTTAGTGCCTAATGGGTTTTAAACCCTTGATAAGTATCTGCTGAGTCAAAGATCTTCCTTATAATTCTTTTCTCACCAGAGTCTCCCTAGCTTCCATCTCCATTTTCTACTTCTCTCGGATTTTTTTTCCATCCTTCCTTCCTTCTTGCCTTACTTCCAGTGTTCTTCATGAAAAATATAGGCTTGTCAAATCTAAAAATTCCTACCTATGTATGTAAAGTTCAGTCTTACTTAATATAAGACTATTTCTTAGTTTTTTTTGTTGTTGGTATAAGAGATATAGAGTGGGTAATTTATTAAAAAAATACAGGTTTATTTAGCTCACAGTTTTGGATGCTGGGAACTTCAAGAGTATGGAACAGGCAGCTAGCATGGTCATCTCAAAATGGAAGGGCAGAAGGCAGACGTGAATGCGTAAGATAGAAATAGACACTAGGGGTTGGTTCCTTTAGAAGAGGAGTTCCCAAACCCCGCCCACGGACAGATATATCCTGTTAGGAACCAGGCCGCACAGCAGGAGGTGAGCTGCAGGCCAGCAGAACTTCAGCTTTCTCTTAATTCAGATCAGCAATGGCATTAGAGTCTCCTAGGAGGGCGAACCCTATTTTAAACTGTGCATGCGAGAGATCTAGGTTATGTCCTCCTTTTGAGAATCTCAGACTTGATGATTCCCCCCATCCCCTCCCCTTGTCCCATCCCCCAATCTGTGGAAAAAATGTCTTTCATGAAACCAGTCCCTGATGCCAAAAAGTTTGGGGTCCGCTGCTTTATAACAATGCATTATTGAGATTACTCACTCACGTGGTAATGACATGAATCCATTCATGAAGTCTCTGCCCTTGTGACCCAATCACTTCTCATTAGACCCCATCTCCCAGCACTGTTGCATTGAGGGTTGTGTTCCCAACACACAAACTTTTGGAGGACATATTCAAACCATAGCAAAAAATTTGTTTAATTAATTCAAATACAGAAATGTATGCTCAATAGCAGATTATATTTTCATTTCTTTAAATTTCCTCTCTCTCTTTTTAATTTGCCACTGGCAATATAAACCTAGACAATTTGAAAGAAAGCTATCTTCTAAATGACCAAGATATATATCTCTGTCTTTTTTTTTTCCTTTTTTTTTTTTTTTTGAATTGGAGTCTCACTCTGTCGCCCAGACTGGAGTGCAGTGGCCGCTCCCGGTCACCGCAGCCCCGACCTGCTGGGCTCCGGCGATCCTTCCGCCTCAGCCTTCCGAGTAGCTGGAACTACAGGCGCGAGCTACCACGCCCGGCTGGGCTAGCTTTCTATACTGATTCATTCAATCATTCATTTATTAATTTGTTTAATTTATCAGTTAATTGTTGAAGTCCTACTGTGCATTGTGTACTTTCTCATTTATATCCTGGATCCCCCACTTAATTGCTGGATTATCTTGACAAATTAATGGTTTATTCCTCAGTTCCCTTGTCTCCTAAAATGAATAAAAATGGTAACTAACTTACAGTCATACTTCAAGAAATAAGTTATTACACACAAAAGTAGCTAGCACATAATCAACTCCAAATAAATAGTAGTTAGCATTATTTTTTGAAATCGCCGTTAAATAATCATTACTTTTTCAGGCATTGGGTTATATAATGTTGAACAAATAAAGCTTACGTCTTTGCATGACTTATACTCTAGTGCAGGGCAAAATGTAGCCCTTTGATAAAATCTAGCCTGCTGTCTGTTTTTGTCAATAAAGTTTTATTGGAACACAACTAGCCTATTCCTTTACATTTTCTCTGTGGCTGCTTTTGTGCTGCTGCAAAGTAGTTGCTACAGAGATTTTATGCCCTGCAAAAGCAGAAAATACTTACTAATTTTCTCTTTACAGAAAAATTTTGCTGACCTCAGTTGTAGTGCAAATAGGTGTTCTTTCTTTAAGAAATAGCCTAGGTAGTGGAAATTCCATTTAAGTCAGGAAGATCTGGATTAGTACTCTGTCAAATTACCTTCCTCTTGTGTGGTTTTAGCATACGTCATTCATCTTCTCTAAACATCTTTCCTTGATCAGTTTCCTCCAACAGGAACCCTTTCCACTTCAAACCCTCCCTGACCTCACACCCTCCCTGATCTCAGATGCCAAAATTTCCAAAATGAACTTAATGTCTATCTCAATGTATTCTTATAGGATTAAATAATAAAGTGTATAACGTGCCTGGGAAACCTGATGCTATAAAACATTTTTCTCTTTCCTTTTGGAGAATAAAGGGCTTTTATTATATTAATATTATAAGTATTAATGTTTATAACAACTGTATAGCTACGTAAAACCAATTTAAATTAGAAGTCAAAGTAATCATGGTCTATAATAAAATAAGATTCAGGAGAAAAATAATAAATTGGATTGAAGTAAATGCAAAGAAAAGATATAAGTTAAACTCCACTTTCCATTCTAGAGCTACTCACATTTTGCCATCTTAGTCTTGGTTTAAATTTGTTGTATTTAAGCTATAGGTTTAAACCTTTTGTATGTGAATGATTTTCCTTTTCTAATTAAGATGCCAAGGAACTTTTAGAGCAAAAAAATCAACTGAAAAGATTGTGTAAACTAAATTGCTTAGAAAGGAGAACAATCTTACTCTATAAAGGGAAATAATTTGTTCTGCTTTTTTAAGGTGCCTCTTTAATAATAGCTTAAAACAATAAATCTACGAAGATTTGTTTTTTCACAGTAGTTAACCAGTCAGTAATGTTGCTGACAAAATTCCAATTTAAAAAATGACCTTTTAAAGATGCCATATAAAATTAAATTTTAATGAGTGATAATAAATGGTGATACTTTTCACAGGAGGAAACACAAAGCTTGCCTGGAGCCCTTGCTACATGCCATCCACTTTAACACTCTATTATTGTGTCTTCCCTTTCATTATTTTCAAGGGAAGATGATGGGAATGCAGCAACTTTGAAGAACCCAAAACAGTTTTAATATTGTGCTTACTAAAGGCACTCTCCATCGCTAGATAATTAGGCAGATGGACCTCCCTTGCTTTAGTGATGATTCTTTTGTAGAATGCTGCTTCGTCCCTCCACAATGACGGTTTAAGTTATTTAAGCATTCCTTTGATTATGTGGCTGATTGAAAAATAAATCATCATGATTGGGCTCAATCAAACAAGCAAAAATATGTTCACACCAGATGGGAACTCTACTATAGTTCTGTGGCAAGAGCAGAAAGGTCTTCACACTGGTCAGCTTTCAGGTAGAAAACATTTGGCAAACAGTCAAATTGATTCTAGGAAGAAAAAACATAAGTATAAAAGGTAAACTAATTCCATGGTACCAGGACACCTGCAAATAGCTTGACAGCTTTCTTAACAAAACAGGAATGTTCACCAATCCTTCTTAGTCCAATATTCCTGGTCTTTGATTAATCCTCTGGGTCAGTCAAGTTCATTATTTCATTTACTAAATGAGAACAATTTATCATAAATGTGCAATAATCATCACAAACCTAATTATTAATTTATTTTTTCTTGTTTAAATTTCAAAAAAATGGCGAAGCTTTTGGCTTTTTTATGATGACTCTTTCTCTACCCTTTTGGCTCCAAGGATCCTATTAGCAGAGAGCTGAGCAATTCGGTTTCATCGGAAATAAATTATACTTCCATTTTAAAAATATAAGTACTGAAGGACTGTAAAGATTAGAAATTCATTTAAGCCTCCATCACTTGATGTTTTTTTCTTTGATGTATAGAGCTTCTGGTATTAACGTAAAACAACACATCCTTCTAAAGGTTCAGAGCCAGCTCTCCTTCAAAGAATGCTGGCCTGGATTGCCAGGGATGTACAAAATGAAGTGCGTTACCGTGGGGGTAAAAGATGGAGGGGGCGTTCAGTGCCTCAGAAGCTGGTTCCAAGATGAGCTATTTCTATAATGCAGAGTTGGGAGGTGACTGAGCTAGTAACCCTCTGTTTTAAAATGATTAGAAAACTGCAATTCCCAAGAAACAGGTGGTAAATTTTCACTTTCCTCACCAAGGATCTGGGGATAAATGACACCTTTAATTACTAAGGATGGTTGGTAACACTCTGGTAGCAAACTGCTATAAAGGAAAACTCTAATTGCCTCAGAATCAAGTATTTCATGTAAATGCATTTTCATCTTAAGTATAGTGGTTGTTGCAGCTTTCATGATTTTTACTTGTCAGCATATGACAGAAGGAAGTTGGTATTGCCAATTTGTTATTTTACTGCTGTTTTATTGTCTGTGGCCCAGTGGCTAAAGAGCCAATGTGTCTTGGCCAGCCATAACTTGTTATTCTAATAGCAGTGAGATCCCACGAGGGTACTCAACTTTGACTTCAGTAAAACTGCAATTAGAACAAGAGGTGACTCTCCAATGGCTAACAAACCTCAATCTTATTTCTCAGAATTCTATCAAATTGCACTAGCATCAAACCATTTTTTTTCTGATTTATTACTTTTTAAAAGTATTTCAAATAAATGAAATCAATTTCTCAGAGGCACATGCTTAGATTCTTAAAATTAACTCTTTGGGAATCTGAGAATTTAACTTTGCTATCTCTCCTTTATACCTACCCTCTCCTTTCCTTCATTTTGCAAGATGAGACTATATGCTTAATGTTTAAAATTCCCAGTATCCATCTTGCTTAGTACATACTGAATTTGGCTGCCTTATTCTTTCTCCTAAATTAATGTAGACATATTTAGAAATGAGACAATTAAAGAAATAAGAGTAGAGGGGGAGGGAGTTGACATAAGTAAATAACAGGAAAGGGAAGATTGGTTCATGTGTTCTCTTTTCCAATATATTTTTTTAGAATTCCAAAATGAAATATAGATCCAAATACTGTATTTAACTCAGAATCTAAAGACAGATGGATTCTGAAGTAAAAGGGAGCAATCTAGGTTTCCTGAACAGATGTGTCCTGATCTACTTTGGTCTACAACTGGTAAAGTGAATGGTTAATGATAGCAAACATTAAAACAATTTTCAACAACTTGTCAAAGATTACAAAAAAAAAGCAAAGCTGCCATTCAGCAGCTAATTTGAATTATATTCTGGATTAAATTATGTAGCTGGTAGGTACACTAACAATAAGTGCTTCTTGCTTTTTCCTTCTTTAGGAACGATGAGTGAATGAAGGCAGGAGTTACTGGAAGGGAGGTCAGAGTAAGTCAGATCATATTTATTTCTTACTTTTGAAGTGTGTGGAATACATTCTTTAAAACTTGTTCAGGAATTCTCAGGGGTTTGTGTCTCATACAAATTAGACAAATCTAGTCTTTCAGGAGAAATGAAGTGCTTGTGTTAACTGCACTATACAGAAATACTTCACCTGTCCCTGACATTTTGAGACCCGTGTTTTCTGTGTGCCAACCACCATACTGTTCTATGTTGTTTAAGTAGATCATAGCAGAGTGGCAATGATGGATTTCTATTTCAGAATTGTTAGTCTCATCTTTCTATGTAGTTATTATTATTACTTTTTAAAACTACACTATGGTGAAGAGAATGCTTATAATCACAGGACACTGTCAAGCTAGGCATCTGAATGTGACCCATATGAAAGTTCAGGCACAAAAGCTCCTAGACTAGAACATATTAAAATGTAATTGTGTTTTTGCATTTTAATATAATTTAGTCATAGCTTTTCTATAAAATTTAAATATATTTGGCTTTGTAACAGAATAATACATTTATTATATTATAAACAATCATGTAAAAAAATTTTAAAACATAGTATTCAGGCTGATGACTTGAAACTTATATGGATCACTTCATTTCTGAGTGTGTAATACATGGGCATTCAGACTCATCTTCTTCAAATAGAGAGAATTAGGCCAAAGTTTTCAGAAATTTCCTGAATATAAATAAATAATAAAGTTAGAACAAATAACATTTTCATGTGTAATACATAAAACCAAAAACTTCTTAAAAGAAAAGAGAGAGAAGAAAAGACAGGAGGAAGAGAAAGAGAGAGAGGGGGGAAGAGGAAGGAAGGAAGGAAGGAAGGGAGAGATGGAGGGAGGGAGGAGGGGATTGACTATGGACTTATTTTTCTACTAGTATAGAATTGAAATCTGTGAAGTGCCTTAGTCTGTTCAGACTGCTGTAACAAAAATACCACAGACTAGGGGCTTCAAAAACAAACGTGTATTTCTTACAGTTCTGGAGTCTTGGAAGTTCAGAATCAAGAAAGGTACCAATAGATGTGGTGTCTGATAAGGGTCCCTTCCTGGTTCCTAGAAAACATCTTCTTGCTGTCTTCACATGGCCAAAGGGACAAAGAAGTCTCTGAGTTTTCTTTCATAAGGGCACTATTTTCATTCATAAGACCTTTGCACTCATGACAAAATCACCTCCCCAAGGTCCCACCTTCAAACACCATCACTTTGGGCATTAGGTTTCAACAAATAAATTTGGGGAGGATATAAACACTCAATCTATAGCATGTTTAAGTTCTAATAAACTTAAAGTAGTATTTATCTTTGCTTGCCAATGCCTCTTGAGTCTTGCCAGTTCACTATTCAACAGAACACTGAAGGTTTGGGGTCAATAGGGGTTGTCCATAGGGTGGAAATCTGACCCTTCCTTTACCTTCAAACAATTCAGCTCCACATGGACTTTTGCATATTGGGCTTTTTACCTAGAACTTTGTTTCTAGAAAGAGAGAACTAATATGGCAATATGTTAACATTTGTTAACTCTAGCTGGTAGGTATATTGGTATCTATATTATCTATTGTTCTACTTTTCTCCAGTTTTGAAATATTTCTTAATTAAAAAATAATGTTTCAAAAGTATGGCTGGGTACAGTGGCTCAAGTCTGTAATCCCAGCACTTTGGGAGGCTGAGGTGAGGGGATTGCCTGAGACCACGGGTTCGAGAACAGCCTGGGCAACTGGCGATACCTCATCTCTACAATAAAACAAAAATTAGTTGGGGCATGGTAGCACGTGCCTGTAGTTCTGGCTACTTGGAAGGCTGAGACCGAAGGATTCCTGAGCCAGTAGGTCGACACTGGGGTGGCCGTGAGCATACCACTGCACTCCAGCCTGGGTGATAGAGTGAAACTCCAACTCAAAAAAAACAAAAACAGAAACAACCCCCCCCAAAACAAACAAAAGTATTTTTGAAATAGCTCTACAGGTTTAAAAAATGGTTTTGAACTTCATTGTTGTTTCAGTCACCAACAGATTGAGAATGAGTGAAATTAACAATGCTTTGACTAGTGGATTATTTTTACTATATTGGGGATCTTGAATAAATGTGGGAAAGGGTCACTGTTACAGCCACACTCTAATACCAACCATTTGTGCTGGTCTTTCCTTGATTTCTGCTCTGCTCTCATCCCAAAATAATAGAATTTTTAGAAGGGTAAATGAGCAGTCAGAAAAGGTCTATATTTTCAAGGCTTTTTTTAGGTCATTGTTATTGTTTTTGTTTGTTTTTGTTGTTATTTTTTACAGCAAATTGTGACCATGTGACCAAAGTTAGCTTAGTGGTATTTGTTTGAATATCAAGTGGTAACTTACAGGAACCTACCCAGAAGATGGCTACTCCATGCCTTTGCCATTTGGGGGTAAGAAAGCTCTATTTACAATGCAGAGAATATTTCATTGATTCTAATATTGTCAAGTTCCTGAATGTTTTCTGAAATAGAGATGTGATGCCTGCACCTTGGTCTTAGACTGTGGAATGAGAGCCATACCTTAAGAAAGGGAAAACTATATATTTTGGGTTTTTGTTGTTTATAAGCTAAAAAGGAACTAAGTTATGTACCATTTTATTTGGTTTTATAAAGGAGTAAAATTTCAACTAATATGTATGCAAAGTTTGCAAACTGGTAGTCCCATACTATGTGGCCCACAGACATTTTCTTTTCAATACAAATATTTTACCTAAATATTTAGATTTGAAATTTCTCTTGGAAATAAAAATAGTAACGCTAACAATACTAAGTACAAATTCTTAACATGGTCCCAATACTGTGAAACTCAAGAGCAACAGTTTCATCTGGAAATGGCAGGTGCCCACATTCCCCCCCAATCCCTAAAATCTCTTGCTTGCCTCATTTTACACACTCACCTGACTTGAACCTGTTCTGTAAAGACCTGCATACACAGAATGGATGCCATTTGGGCCTCTTTCAGTTGCAAGCTGACCCTTGCATTTCAGAAAACAGTTGCCATGTTTCTAACCAAAATTCTACATTCTGTGAAATACCAAACAAAGAGAATTTGGCAGATCCCTAATGAGGTCTGGGTTTTTTTTCTTTCTTTCTTTCTTTCTTTTATTTTAAAGATGTGGGGTACAATTGAGGATTAGGTACATAAGTGGTCATCATACAGGTAAAGTTTGGGTCTTTCCTTGATCCCCACTTTGCCTGGTTTGCGATTGGTATTCAAACCTTTCAGTTGGGTAACCTTATTGAGGTCTAGGTTTTCATGAGGTTTCTTCATGCAGTCTATCTTTACTGTGTTGACATGGACAGGAAACTCATCCCCTTTAGAAATATCCACAGACAACCACTCACACAAGCATAGTCATCTTTGCAACAGTGTTGAGAATAACATAGTTAATAACATATTAGATCCTACATCTCAAAAACTTATTATTATTATTACTATTTTTACTATTTTTTACTTTAAATTTCTCCAAGAACTTTCTTACTGCCCTGAGGAGTATCTTTCTTGCCATAGATGGTTCACAATTTTCTCTCTTGGCAACTCCTTTCTCACCCTTTTGTTTTCTCACCTGGCTTCTCCCTTTTCAATAGAAATACACACACACACACACACATACATTTTTCATTGGGCCATTTTGCCAGTATAGACCAAATCTTCCCTTCTCTTGCCCCCAGAACACTCAGATTCTTATCTTCTAATTCTAAGTATTGCTAATATTTTGTATCCTTTTTACTTATTCCAAGCAAGATGAGTCTTTTCTGTAATGAACACTAGAAGCAGTTTTGAAGATGGTACATGTATTTTTTTCTGATTACCTCATAAAATACAAAGTCTAGTAGCCTGCCTTCCCTATACCACCACTTAAATGTGTGGATTTTGTATGTGAGTAGCCACCGTCATGTCACATGTGATGAAATTCGAAGAAAGATTTGAATACCTGCTAAAGACATCCATAGAGAGAGGACCTAAATTTATTCAATAAGCCAGACAGGCCATGCAACAAGGCATGACCACATATCAGAAGCCACTATTAGTTCTCTTCTGCCTGTGGAGTCTGTTGAGAGAAAAATCACAGGATGCATCTCTTGTAAGAACGTTATGTAACAGAGAGTTTGAAACTCGAGGAATTACAGAAATGAATGTTGGACCTAAATACCTTAGTTTGTCAGATTTTGAAGATAGAATTTTTTATTATGTCTTTGTAGCAATGATTAAATTTTCTTAGTCTTCTATCTTTAAAAATGTCACTTTTTTCCCAGCAATGGAGGTAGTCTCTGTATATGATGACAGTCATGTGTAGCCAAGGAATTTTATATTGGCATCTCTTGGCAAGCTGATTTGTCTGATTTAGCTAAAAGCACCTGGACTCTGCTTTTTTGAAACCTAGCATGATGCGAGGCATGCCAATTTAAACCCATTTCAATCTCCACAGTGTTCTTCTAGGTGCTAAGATAATGAAATATGTTCCATTTGAGTCTCCCTACACAACAAAACAATCTAGCCAGATTGTATATTAAGTAGTATATTGTAAATTATGTAGCATATAAGACATAGCTACCACACATAATTAATGTGGTATAAACACTAAGAGTGTCTACAATCTCAATTCAGGTACTTTAAGGGGCAGAGAAGACAGGAAGAGTTTCTTAAAGGATATATTTATAGTTGAAATTTATGTGTCAAACCTGAAAATTCACATAGTTTTGTATGAAGACATTTAAGTGATATCTTGCTGGAATATCAATTTCCTGGTAGCTTAACCCAAATGCTGAATTTACCATGTTTTATAAAGTACCTGAATAGTATATATAGTAACTGATTTTGTGTGTGCCCTCACATATTAGCAAGTAGCAATAGAGACCATCCTATAAAACGATAGTTCTCCTAGAAAATTTGAGACGATAACATAACAAAACCTTAGGATTCTATAATATTTATCATCACTCAGGTAGATATGTTTTCTTTCTTTTCTCGTCCCTTTCTTCCCACTCCCTTCTTCCTTCCTTTTGAAATTTCATAATTAATGCTCACTCTATCTTAAACAAACAAAACTTGCTGATATTCACTAAACTTTTTGTACTTTCATTCTAAGATCATTTTTAAAAATCTTCCATAGACATGTTTGCTTTGACAGAATGGCTTTTTGTTAGAATGTGCGTATAAGTATTGTGCTGTGGTTTTGCTGACTTTTATAATAATAACATTAGAAATAATTTTCAATTATTATAATGTTTGATATAGCATCTAGCATGAAACACATTACAATAACTTTTTGTTCTTTTCTCATTATAACAGAATATATGTAAATTTAGCATCCGAGAGGTTTTCTAATAATTGATACTATGACAATTAGTTCATCTGGATTCATTGACCCACTTTAAAAATTTCTGTTGTCATCGGAATAATGCTCATGTACTTTATTAAGAAAATGAAACCATTATGTTGGCCCCAAATTCTAACAACTCTGTGACCAATGGCATCTATCTAGTTAGATCCCTTAACATTTTTGTGTGTGTGTGTGTCATTCCAGAAGTAATTCAATAGACTCCTCCTCTCACCTATTGTTGACTTTCAGGTTATTCATGAATTTGTGTTGTATACGTTGAATAAATATTTGTAAGAGGCTCAGATTCTAATTTCTAACCAAACTTTTCTAAAGCTCTATCTCTGGTATCTGAGAATTTAAAAAGAAATGGAAATAAATATTTAATTCCATACTAAGATTTAACTTTGCTAAATGTATTTCTTTGCACCAGATTTTCTTTTCTCCTCAACTTTTTGAATACATTGGAAATAATGCCCAAAACTTTAACCAAGACCTGCTTTTGAGGAATTTAGAGAAGAATAAGAGGAGGAATTTGTTGAAATTCTGTCTTACAATTATTGTGCTAATACACTATCAAGAGGCATATATAAATCATATGCTGGAGCCTTGCTAATCCACTATCCTCAAGATGCACACTACAAGACTGAAATATATTCACAGCAAGCTCCTTCCAGTATCTTGGATAATAGACCCTATAGACATAGTCCAATAGAGACTCTCCTTCTGCTGAATTTTCCATTTAAAGGATTTTGTAATGCTGAAGCTTCAGTGTAGTTTGAACACATTTTCCTATTAATAAAATATTTCTGCCTTCTCCCAGACAGCTACTAGTCATTGTTAAGTCAAGCTAGTACAGTAGCTACAGAAAGCATATTTTGATATGCACTGCCCAATTAGAATTCATTAATTAGTAGAAAGTTTCAATCCAGTTATGATTATACAAGACAGAACTGTAACCATTCACCAATGTCCGTAACATCATAAACACTAACTTGTGATTCCCTGACATAGAAAACAGTTCAGAATTATGGCATATAAAACTACAGGTACCTTGTATTTCTTCCTAAGTCAGGTAATGAAAAACTACCCTCAAATTCAACACTCCTCCAAGTTAGGGTTATTGAGATATAGGAGGCTCTTTAAAATCTGCGGGTATAAATCTGATCCATAAAAAGAAAAATTGAGGGTCACACCCTTTTTCAGGAAAGTGTTATTAAGTAAGCTTATGAAACATCCCATCCAAGGAGTCAAGGATTTCACTAATAACAAGGAACATATCCTGACAAAGATTACAAAGAACCTTCAATGCAATTATAAATCACAATAATAGTTGCATTAAAAAATTAAGAGAACATTGTCTGGAAATGGCACACTATACAGGAATGCCTTCCCCACTCAATTTCCGAGAAGAGAATTTCAATTTGTTATGGTAGAGTTAAAGGACGCAAAAGACTAACAAATATGATCCTGCCTTATGCTTTTGTAGAATCTGAATAACAGGGTTAGCTATGCCTTGATTTGGTAAATAATGCGAAACATTTTTGGATTCAAGCCAAAATAGAATAAGGTAATAATTTTTCACTGTTCTATCATCTTACTAACATTTGTTGGTTGTTCAAGAAAGTCAGTATCAAAAGATAAATCAGAACAACTAAAAGATAAACTTATAAATTAATGACTGAAAAATTAAAGGAATGAGAAACTATTGAATTGTGTTTGAATGCTAGAAACTTTTTAACATAACTTCAATATGTGGTCCTGGGTTCTTAAAATAAAGAAGATTCATAAAGAGGATATTATATATGGTTACTGAATTTGGAATTCTAGTGTTTTTTTTTTTTTTCTTCTTTTTGCCAACCTTGGAAAATAAAACAAACATATAAGACAGTATTAAGGCTAAAAATTACTAAGAATCATGTTAGAAGTTACATAGTGCTATAATATTTTATTGCTTTCTTTACCCATAGAATAATAATCAGCACAATTGTCCATTATAGTTTTTTGCCTTTTTGTGTGGTACTTTGTGGTTTTGAAATATGATTTCAAATGCATAGAAAAGAAGCAGTATATTTACCACCAAATTGTGAGGACATGACAATCAAAAACATCTCAGAATAGTTGGGATCAATAAACCATTTTATTTTTGAACTCATGAAAGCATGGCCATCTTTCAGGGTTCTAAAATTATAAATGTAATAGACAGCATATCACTTTTCTTATGAGTTGATATCAAACTCACAGCAGATGACAAGTAATCATCAACTTAAAAATACCAGAGTAAAAAGGGTCGAAGCCAGACAGTTTTTTAAAAATTTAATTTGTGAAGCTTACTGTAAAATTAACTTTGTTTTACCAACCAGGCTTAGATATGTATATAAGACAAAGGCTACTTAAATTTGTTTTACTTTTATCTTTATTATAAATACTGAACTGGGATATGTTTTAAAGCATTAGTGAACTGATGTCCTGAATAAAAGTTCTTTTTTTTTCAAATTATCAGATAATCATCTCTGGATAAAGTGTACTAAAGTTTATGATCACAATGGGTGACACTTCAGCAAAGAAAGAATTAATTTCGGAAGAAAATGTAGGGACCAAGAAGAAGGGTCATAGTAAAGTAGAAACCAAGCTGACCTTCTCAAGACCATTTTTAAAATTATTGTGATGGAGCATTAGAAGCAAAAGTACAAATCAACATCTTGATGGGTTTTCATTAATTTTGTCAGTCAATAAATACAAATATATGCCTAAAATTGTACAGATGTTTAGGTAAGCAAAGTGTTTGCCCTCAAAGATGATGAGAAAGA
Organism: Tarsius wallacei; assembly: GCA_963574415.1. Lineage (NCBI taxonomy): Eukaryota > Metazoa > Chordata > Mammalia > Primates > Tarsiidae > Tarsius > Tarsius wallacei. The sequence goes on along the minus strand of CAUYQG010276826.1, from coordinate 10,443 downwards.
GATAGATCAGTTGTTTCAAATAAAAAGCAATTCCAAATATCTCCTTGTCTCCCTACTCATTATGATCTCATTTAAGCTGGAAAGGAAGCTAAGCATTGATGGGTTAGAATATGAATGCCTGCAGGGAGTTAAGTGGCAGAAAGAACAATGCTCATAAATTAATCAGAAGTCAAGATGAATAGGGAACCGTAATGTGGCCTTAAGGAACATGGTATGGAATGTCTTTTGTATGAAAAAAACAAAGGATTTGGAGAAAGAAAATAGCATAGATAGCATACTATTCAACCATCTAGTAAAATATCAGTCTCTGTTTCCCATATTGGGATTGGTCTAATCTAACTTAAATTGAAAACTCCATTGGTATCTCAATGCTTTGCTCAACTATTACGTATAGACAGAGAAGACATATTGGTCTTTAAAATCACACTATATTGATACTGATAAATCTTCAATTTTAAAAGACATTTTTGGTGATGCGGAAACTTTTAATTAGTTGTTCAAAGTCAAGCTACAAATTTTAAATTAGATATGACAAGCCTAATATAGGAACATGCCGTTTCCTTGAACTTGAATATTTTTTCAAAGCCATCTGTGCAGACAATGGGGACGGTGTTTATTTTAAAAAGGAAGAAAGAGGGAGCTCAAATATGTTGAAATAATCAATGGCTGTACAATAATATAAAGAAAGTGAATAGATTTGTCAGCATGTCAGTCAGAAATGAATTACGATTGTAGTAAAGAAATAAAGGTAAAAGGAATTTCTCTGAGGAAAAGAACCATGCAAAATAAAAGCATTAGTGTGACATACAGTTTACAGAAACTCTCCTTGTGGAGATTAAAGTTTATGTCTGTTGACAGTACTACAGGAACATGTCACACAATGTAGAAATGATCATGCCATAACCACTTCTTCACTGATGGCTTGATTTTACAGGCAGTGATCCATTAGATGGAATTCAGCATGCATTTCTATCTACTGACATTAGCCAGAGTAGGTGCCTGCATGAGTGGACATAATTATTTGAGACAAAAGTAGTTTCTGCCATGAAGTATTTTACACCATGATACCATAAGAACCAGTCCTGTTTCTTATACATTAGAATGACTTTAGGGAAAATGAACAGAAATTGAATTATTTATATTTTATTTTGTAGATGGCTTTCATACTTAGATATAGAGACTGCTATAGACTTCCTGGATTTTCAGAAAAATGAGGCCTACTGGAAAAAGTAAGAATTATGCTAGTAAGAATTGCAAAATTCATGAAATCAATGGTTATAGCATACATTTGCTGAGCACTTTTTGTGTGAAGAACACTTTCTTGGTCTTACTCCCTTTAATTCTCTGATATTTATACTGAAAGTTTCATTGATAATTCTTATTTTACTGATAAAAAATGAAGCTTAGACTAAATATCCAAATAAGTCAATCTCTTTGAAAAGTAGATAAGAAACAGAACCCAACTTCAAAGACTGGCTGACCCTGAAGGCAGCAAGACATGTACCAAATAGGTGACAAATTCAGGTGACTCAGGTGGTCACTGCAACTTTCAATCCCTTCTCTTGGGTGTTGTATTTTATATAAATTTGCAGAAAGAAATCACAAACAATCTAATACAAGTTTGAAGTTTAATCACCAAAATGATGCAGATTTGTGTAGCTTTCTATTGGACTCTAATTTCCTGGTCGTATACATTAATTCTCGTGGAAATTATCTTTGGGGGTACAAGCCTAACCAATCGTAGGAAGTGGTAAAGGTTTTTGCTACTCCACTTTCTTTTTATATCTTTGGTTCACATCATCATCCTGTTAGAGTTTACATTTCCAATATATGTACTTTCATTTGGAGAAATAGTTACAAACCTTAGAGGTTTGGACAGTGATATGCTGGCAAGAGTGTAACACATGACTCTCCAAAAAATAAAAGTGTGCATATATATGCACACATAAGTTTAGAAGAAATGTTATAATGTCTAGAGGCAAGTTACTACTAACAATAAAATATGCAATACTCTTTATTGTAACTTTCACACAGTCAATTGATTCTTAGAAAAGATTCCCTTGGTTTTTGTGAAACTGTAGTATCTGTTGACAATTCACTGATTGCAATTGATCAACTCCTATAAGAGTTCTAACATAAATATGTTTATTTTATTTTTATTTACATTAATGAGTAAAACCAAAAATACATATGTTGGAATTGTACTAATTCTTCAGTGATTTGAAAAACTTTTTTGTTGTATCAAATAATTGTTTTCAAATACTAAAACAATATTCCTCAATTTTGTTTGTACTATGAATAATGCAACAGCTATAGACATGATACAGTTTAAAATTCATCTGCATTATTAATATTGTCTCCATTACTTTCCTATGCCTAGACTAAGGGTCAGCACCTACAGCTTATGAGGTAAATCTGGCCCAATGCCTGTTTTTGTAAATAAAGTTGGATTGGAATACTGTAAACCTTTTTGTTTATGTATCATCTAGGTCTACTTTTCTGTTAGAACCACAAAGTTGAGTAGTTGCTACAGAAAACATATGGTGCACAAAGCCTAAAATATTGACTCTTTGGCACTGTGCAGGAAATGTAGTCAACAAAATAATAAATAAAGCTCTGATTTGTACTGTTTACTGATTTCCATAGTGCAAATATTTCCACTGTAACTGTTTTCAAGATACCAATATAACATCACTGAGTGTAGAGTTGGGGATAAATGCTCAGTAGCACACTGTTGTATAGAATTTACATACTCATGTAAGAGGTGTAAATAAGTCCAATAGCTTAAGATAGGAGTAAAGTGTGGTAAAGTAGTTATGAAGTTGTTGTGGGTTAAATTGTACTCCTCTAAAAATACACGTTAAGGTTCTAAAACCTCTGGTACCTGTCATTGTGACTATTTGGATATAGGGTCTTTGCAGATGTAATCAAGTTGAGATGAGGTCTTACTGGATTCGAGTGAGCCCTAAATCCAGTGACCGGCATCTTTATGAAGAGAGAGAGATTTGATGACATAGAACAGACAAGGGAAAGAAAGTCATGTGAAGATAGAGACAGAGATTGAAGTTATATTGCCACAAACCAAGAAATGACAAGGATTACTGGCAATCACCAGAAATTAGAAAAAGTAAGGAAGGATATTTTCCCTACGCACTCACAGAAAGCATGGGAACAACTTGACTTTAGACTTCCAGCCTCCAGAACTTGTGTAACTTTGTGATAATTTGTAACAGGTGCCCATGAAAATAAATACAGAAATGTTTGAGTTTTGAATATTTGTCTTTGTTTTACACATAATTAATTTCAGCATAATGTTTATATAATTTAATTTTTAATAATGGTTGTGTTTAACAAGTTTGTGGAATTTCTGAAAATTCAACAAAATCATGAGGCAGTTTGGATCGGTTCCAGAGCATCATTCTTAAAACCATCAGTACTGACAAGGCTACATCCTCCCCTGGGACAGGGAACAGAATCAGAGCCCAGTTTTGCTCCCAGTCTTACATGTTTCTAGAACGCCAGTTTTGTAAAAATGAGACATAACAATAATGGATTTCAGGGAGCAAATAAGGGTCAGTCCTTGCTATTGAAGCTTTTTACTTTTGGATATCATTTGTCTGAAAGGAACTTAAGTGAAAGTCCAAGTCATGGACCTGAGAGATGATATTTGATTTTGAAATCCCCCTGATAGTGCTCCTTCACCTTCTAATGTGTTGCTTGTTTTAGTCAAGACTGGCTCAGGTACTGTACATAACTGAGCCCCATATGTGAATATATCTGTTGGCCCAATCTTGGACTACAAAATGGGACAGTAAAAGAAATGATGTGGGATCTGGTCTAAACCTTAATTTAGAAATAAAATGGCTTAGAAATTTTTAATGTAAATTATCCATTGTCCAATTTTTTGTATATATCCAAAGAATATTTTTTCCAAAGCGAGGATATATAGTAAACCTTACTAGCATATATGTCTTAAATGAATATGTAAGCATTTTAGTTTTAGTAGCACTTTGTGTTATAACTGCCCCCACCTCTGTCAAAGGAATGCACATTCTGTGTCTTATTATATTAAGCTTGAAGAGTGAACTTGAACAGCTAAACATTCATTTAATAATGGGAAGATATGTTTACTAATAGTATCATGCTAACCATAAGTAAACATTAGAGGTGAAGGGCAGTTGAGTAAAAATTACATTATTTATTACTAATTAAGTGAAAGATGCAAGTCTTTTCACACACTTTTTCATCTCTTTTTATTTAGTGGTGAGAGAAGTTGACATTTGCTGTCACTTTACCATCAATTGAAAGTTGTATTTCTGGTTTTCTGTTGACAGACCTTCTAACTGCTCAAGGACAAGATTACTCTTTTATATTCTCCCAGTAATTATGAGGATTCTGATCCATAGGTTATCTTCTTACAGTAAAGTACTTCAGTATGCTAATTGGACTCTTGTCCTTTATCTCCTCTCCTGTGTTTAACCAATAATATGAGGAGTTCATTATCATCATTTCTCAGGTTGTTCTTCTGACTTAGTTTGGATGTTTATTGAAATACTCCTTGGATTGCATCAACGTTGCCTATAACAGATGCAGCATTGACTTGTAAAAGGAAACTCTGTTATGCACTTGTACGTTGGTCTCTCATTTGTTCAGTAATAACAATACTATGGTTCTAGATACCAAGTCCAGTTAGACAGAAATTTTAACAATGAAATCATATAGTCTGAAAATATTTTGAAGCATTCAATGATAATGCTTCATATCAGGGAGTGGAAGACACTATACAACTAACACTTACTATTTCACATTTTAAAGGTAGCTTATAATTTAACAGAAAAAGTGCTGATTGGGTAAACTAAAATAATATACTCAGTCTCCTGACATGGAAAGCAAGGCTGAGAAAAGCGTTATTTTTCAGAATTGTTAACTGGTCATGCCATAGGCTATTTCAAAGATTTCTTAATAAAATTATCAAGAGGAAAAGCTGTGTGGTTTTTTTTCTATTTTTTTTTTTAACAAAAATAAGAATAATAGTGATGGTACCTTTTTATCATGAATCATTTCTGGTATTGTGTTTCTATAGTCTAAAATTTAATTATAGTATTCATGTAGGAGCATCAAGTTGGTGTTCATACTTTAATTTCCATTAATCTATTAAATTCCAGGACCATTAGGAATAAATATAAAAGGAAATTATGCATAGAAAGCACATACCACATACTTCCATCCTTGCCCCAAAGGCACATCTTAATCAATACTATCTTCTGCTTATATTTGGAGTGTATTATCCATTCAATGTTCTAGGCGTAACTTCTGGGCGCTTTCCTATTGTTTTCAGCTATATGGAGGGTGCTCAGAGGAAGAAAGGCTACAACTTGATAAGGATTATACTGATGTTTTTTGGCAGGATACATCCCCCTTTGGCAGAAGAGGCCATCTTCAGCATGGCATGCAGATTTTGAAGAAATAATATCTGAGTTTCTCTATGTTGAATACTAAAATAGCCAAAACCCTCAAGGAAACCACTTCTAGGATTCATGCTCAAATTAGATTCTTGTAAAGTTGCATGATGATTCTAGATAAATGATAACACGTGTCCACAAAAGCCTTTTCATAAGAATGTTCATGGCAGCTTTACTGTAAACAGTCCTTCTCTCTCTTGTCTAACAAGAAAAGATAGATTTATTATGGTATATTTATTTACATAATGGAATATTACATGGGAATAAAAAGGAAAAAAATACTTCATAGGTTAATCTCAAAGACATGTTGAAAAAAAGAATTCAGACTCAATAGGTTATATATTCTGTGCTTTCAGTTCTGCAAAACTCTAGAATAAACCAGGCAAATTAATGGTGATGAAAATCAGAAAAGTATTTTCTTTGAATGAGGGACGTGAACTAGCTGTGAAGAAGCATGAGAGACATTTCTAGGATGATAAAAATGCCATATATCTTAATAGGCATGTAGGTTACTGAATGTATGTATTTGTTAAAATTGATTGAATGTGTTCTTAAGATGTATGCATTCACTCTGTGTAAATTATACCTCAGTATAAAGTCACCAGGTGCTTTGAGAAAATAATGATTTATTAACAGTTACTTTTTTTACATAATAATTTGCCTTTCTCCAATTCTCTTAATGTTTCATAACACAGTGCAATGGACAATATCATTTTATCCTGTGGTTAAGAATGGATGGATAAAAGGATTCTGAGATGATGGCAGAGTAAGAAGCACTAGAAATCTGTCTCCCAACCTATGCAGCAATTGCAGGGCAGAATCTGTCTGATATAACTATTTTTGAACTCTGTAGTCTATTAAAGGTTTACAATGTCCAGGGGAAGGCTTAAATCAAACATTTCAGTTAATTTCAATCAATTTTACTTCTTAGTGCTGGAAGAGCTACCCAAGTTCAACCCCTCAGCAGCTGGCACACAGGATGGGCAAAAAAGACCGTGTTTTCCATGTGTCAGGAATCTGCTCTTGTTACTGATTGCTATTTCTTGTCACAAGAGATGCAGACAAAGAGGCAGCTGATGTTGTGCTTCCCCTGCATTGTTGCAAGCCACTGCCCCTCTAACAGAAGTGAAATCCTGGTAATTTAAAGGGTCAGTAACTTTTTTCCCTTTATTTTTTTCTCTTTTTTCTCCTTTTGGAAGCCAGATATTGAAGACTAAGACATTTTAAAGCAATTGCATGTATGGGGGAAATTAGAAAGTCACTATGCATACACAGGGGAAGACACACTCTTCGAAAATGCTAGAAAATACCTTAAGTTTATTCCTCAAAGTGATCCTATATACATATATAACTTACAATGACAAAAAACAAAAAGCAAATAAAAAGCTATCAAACTTTGGAAAAGGGGGAATTTAAATTTCCAGCATTATTACATTATTAGAACCACATGTCCATTTTAAAACAAACAATTACAAGACATAAAACACACACACACACACACACACACACACACACACACATACACACACAAATGTGGCTAATTTAAAAGAGAGAAATAAACCAACAGAGACTGTCCCTGAAAAAGACCTGATGGTGGATTTATTAGACAAAGACTTTAAAACTACCATCTTATGTTGCTCAAAGAATAATGTAAGATATAGAGAAAGTTAACAAAATGACATATGAACAAAATGGAAATAGCAATAAAAAGATACAAAACCTAAAGAGAAACAAACAAAAAAAAATTTGGAGCTGAAGATTACAATAATTGAAATGAAAAGTTTACTAGTGTTATTCAAATACAGATTTAAGCAGAAAAAATGAATTGATAAACTTATAGAACATTGGAAATTATCAAATCTGAAGAACAAAAAGAAAAAGAAATTAAGTGAATAGTATCTTAGAGACTTGTGAGACACCATCAGGTGAACATCACATTGTAGAAGTCCCAGAAGTAGAAGAGAGAGAAAGAAAGCAGCAGAGAAAATACTAGGAAAAAGTAATGGCTGAAGTCTTCCCAAATTTGATGAAGGATATGAATACTAACATCCAAAAACTCAATGAACTTTAAGAAAGAGAAAGTGTAAAAGGCTTACACGAAGACACATTATAGTCAAACTGTGGAAAGACAAAAACACATAGGAAAATTTGAAAGCAACAAAAGAGAAGCAATTTTGTCATATACAAGGGATTCAAGCAAGAGTATCAGCAGATTTCTCATAAAATGTATTCAGAGAAAATGATCAACCCCAAATTCTACATCCCACAAAATGATTCTTCAAAACTGAAAGAGAAATTAAGATATTCTCAGATTAAAAAAAAAAAAAAAAACCTCAATGAAAAAATTTTTTTACCACTAGATCTGCCCTGAAAGAAATCTACAGCTAGTCCTGTAAGTTGAAATGAAAGGACACTAGACAGTAACTTGAAGTCATATGAAGAAATAAGGATCTTAGTAAAAGTAAACACATAGGAAATTATAAAAGCTAGTATCATTGTAAAAATGGTGTGTTACTGTTTTCTATGTGATTTAAGAAATGAATATATATTTTAAAAAATAGCTATTAGACTAAAAGCTAATATTACTATACCTGTGGCTTGTAACTCTACATTTTGTTTTCTGCATGATTTAAAAGATCAATGCTTTTAAAAATTATTAGCTTAAATTTTTGAACATACAATGTATAAAGATGTAATTTTGTGACATCAACAATGAAAAAGGGTGGGGATTGAGCTGTCAAAGAAGCAAGGTTTTTGTATGTTTTTTAAGTTAAGCTGTTTTGAACTCAAATTAGAGTTTTATAACATTAGAAGGTTAAATAAAATCCCCATTGTAATCATAAGAGCAATAACTAAATAATCTACTTCTAAAAAATGAGGAAGGAGTTTATACATTTCACTATGAAGAAAGTTGTCTAAATGCATAAGAAGATAGTAATGCAACAAATGAGGAACACAAAAGCTATATGGAGTATAGTAAATAAATATCAAAATAACTGAAGTCCCTTCTTTTATTAATGACCAATAACTCAAAAAACAACAGATGGTGGAGAGGATGTGGAGAAAAGTTAACACTTCTGGTGGGAATGTAAACTAGTACAGCCTCTGTGGAAAAGTGTGGCAATTACTAAATGATCTAAAAATTGACCTTCCATACAACTCATCAATCTCCCTTCTGGGAATATACCCAGAGGAAATCAAATCACTCTATGAAAAAGATACCTGCATACGCATGTTTATTGCAGCACTATTCACAATAGCAAAAACATGGAACCAACCATGCCGCCTACCAAAAGTGGACTGGAAAAAGACTGTGGTACATATTCATGATGGAATATTATGCGGTCATAAAGAACAAAATTATGAACTTTGCAGCAACTTGGCTATAATATTGAGTGATCTATCACAGAAACAAAGAACTGAGTACCACATGTTCTTGCTCATAAGCATACTCTGAACAATTATCATAATACTATAAAAAAGAGATTGGCAGTAGAGGAAACTGCCAGGGGGTGAGGGTACTCTTTATCTATAAGGGAACCTGATCTCAAACCAGGTGAAGTAAGCACCAAAGTAAGGTCCAAACTTTACCTGTATGATGACCATTTGTATATCTAATCCTTAAAATAAAAAATAAAATAAAATAAATGTAAACTGATTAAACTTTTCAATCAAAAGGCAGACATGGCTCAATTAATATTAAAAAAAGATCTAACTATATGCTCCTTATAAGAGACTGATTTTAAATTCAGACACAATTAAATTGAAAGTGAAAGAAAGAAAAAGGATATCCCATAAAAATTTTAACCAAAAGAGACCAGGATTGTCTTATACTAATATCTAAAGAATAGACTTTAAAACAAAGAAATTTTTAAGAGATAAAGAAAAACATTATATGTTCTAAAAGGTTCGATACAGTAAGTTCAATACAATAATTATAAACATTTATACACCTAAACACAGACCATAAAAATATGAGAAGCAAAAATTGACAGAAATGATAGAAGAAATAGATAGTTCCACATAATAGTAAGAGACCTTATTACCCCTTTCTTTATACTGAATATGACAGTCAGACTTAAGATGAGAAAGAAAAAAAAAAAAAAGAACTGGAACAACACAAAAAACCAACTAGAGCTAATAAGAATATACAAGCCGGGCTCTGTGGCTCAGCCTGTAATCCTGCGCCTTGGGAGGCTGAGGTGAGTGGATTGCCTGAGCCTGCGGGTTCGAGACCCGCCTGGGCAGGCGAAACCTCATCTCTACAATAAATCAAAAAAATTAGCCGGGCGTGGTAGCACGCGCCTGTAATTCCGGCTACTGGAAGGCTGAGGCGGAAGGATCACTGGAGCCCAGCAGGTCGAGGCAGCGGTGGCCGGGAGCGGCCACTGCACTCCAGTCTGGGCGATCGAGTGGGACTCCAACTCAAAAAAAAAAAAAAAAAAAAGACTATACAAAGCACTCTACCCAACAACAAGAGAATATACATTCTTTTCAAGTGCAAGTAAGGCCACAAATGAAGTCTCAGTATATTTAAAAAGATAGATATTATGAAAAGTATATTCTCTTACTACAATGCAAATTAAACAACAATCCTAAACAACCAAGAGATCAAAGAGAAAATCACAAAGGAAAATGGAAAATATTTAACTACATATAAAAACAGAAATACAACATACCAGAACTATGAGAAACAGGAAAAGAAGTGCTAGAAGGAAAAGTTATAGCTATACAAGCTTACATTAAAAAAAACAAGAATGCTCGGTGACTCAGCCTGTAATCCCACGCCTTGGGAGGCTGAGGTGAGTGGATTGCCTGAGCCCGACGGTTCGAGACCCTCCCGGGCAACTTGGTGAGACCTCATCACTACAGTAAATCAAAAACAGCCGGGCGTGGTAGCGCGCACCTGTAGATCCAGCTATTGGAAGGCTGAGGCGGAAGGATCGCCAGAGCCCAGCAGGTCGAGGCTGCGGTGGCCGGG